>CATQJA010000926.1:0-48326 GCA_958295435.1 Mesorhabditis spiculigera
CATCAATTTCCCTTGTTCGATTTTTATTTAAAAAGCTGTCGGCATTTTCCGATACCTTTCGATAGAGCATCAAAAAGAGTTCCATTCGCTATGCCGAATTTTGCTATGCCGATTGACGCTGTGCCGATTTCCGCTATGCCGAATTTTCGCTATACCGAATTTTCACTATGCCGAATTTTCACTATACCGAATTTCGCTATGGCGAATTTTTGGTATACCGAATTTTCACCATGCCGATTTTCTCGATACCGAATTTTCACCATGCCGAATCTTAGCCATACCAATTTTGATAAGCGGTATGTTCCCCAATTTTTACTATTTTTCCAAATAAGATGGGCCTAGAAAGTTAGAGTTAGCCTAGAAATTTCCAAAAACTCGGGCAGATTGTAGGTCCCGTAGGCGCAGCAGATTTTTTGTTGCACCGCAAAGTCCCAACCGATCTTAGTTATTAACATTAGTAGAGACTATTAGTAGTAAAGTAGCAAAAATTCGGCATAGCGAAATTCGGTATAGCGAAATTCGGCATAGCGAAAATTCGGCATAGTGAAAATTCGGCACAGTGAAAATTCGGCATAGTGAAATTCGGCATAGCGAAAATTCGGCATACCAATAATCGGCATACTGTAAATCGGCACAGCGAAAATCGGCACAGCAAGTATTTACCCATCAAAAACTATAAGAAAAGTTTTAATTACAACTCAAAACAATGTAATATAAAATAGTTATAGTTAAAAATAGCCGTTCAGGTACAGAGTACAGAGTATTGCTTATTAGGGCAACAGATCCAAAAACGTATTTGAAACTGTTTGAAACACATTTTTTCAGTTCAATCTACCCGGACTGGCGGGGATCAGCCCCCCAGATTGGCGGCGATATGGTACGGTTTTCTAAACCTTCGATTTAATTCTTTTTACCCAACGCTTTTGTAGATTTCAATTGCATAATTAACTTTGAAAATTTAACTTAATAATTTAATTCATTAGTTGATTATAAAATTCAGGCCGGCAACCTTCCCAGCGGCTCGGACATGGCCAGTCTGCTGGCGTTCGCCACGAACCATGTGGGTTTTTTGAGGTTTGAAATTGTAGGATTTCAATTCAATTAGCATTTTATTGATAAACTACTATTAATATGAACTGGAAGATCTTAAGTGGCTCGAATACCATAGCCTATAAAAATCCATACTTCGGGTGCATGGCTGAAAAAAAATAGGTTTCATCAAATTATTACTCTCCGCGTGCAAGCTGCCTTCTATTCCATCCTTTGTTTCGCGGATATTAGAAAGAAACAATAAAAACATAGATTCAATTTAAATTTAGATCATTCTCAATATACGATTAATCCGATTTTTTAAAAAAATGTGTTGCGAAAAATTCACAGGTTTAGCGCTGAAATGAAGGATCAATGGTCCGTAGTGTTTTTCTAATCCTTACTTTTTGTCGTTGGTAAACCGGAGGTTTCAAAAATTTCCTAGAATAGGTATTTCACCCTGCAAATCACCGGAAACAAAATACGATGTTTTTAAGCGGCTATGGAAGACGATATATACCTTGCCATTTAATTAATTAAATTAACGAAGCGATTTCAATTTTATAGTATTTTTTGTAAATAATTTTTACAGCAAATGGAGCGTGAGAATTCGCTGGAGACGAGCGTGGCCGGTCCCCTGCATCCACTGTCCGTATTGAGACCCATTTCAACGGGGGATCCGGATCGGGATGCCGAACATATCACTGGTATGTTTCAAGTCGAAGGAAGCTTTGAAAAGCAATACTTATTTTAAATAATAAAAACTTGAAAACACTTTTTAAATAAAAATTTAACCTGTGATGGAAATTTCCTCGTTGAAAATGGATTTTGAAGAACTTCCCCTTTGACGAGTGATTGTCGAAATTCCGATGAAACCGGAGTAGTTCTTTTTCACAACATATTTCTGCAATATCCGGTCGATTTTTCGAACGCTTTATTAACGTAAATTAAGTCATTTAAGAATACGGGGTTCTCTTTCATTATCGGGGGGGGGGGCAATTTTTATCTAAGGATCCCATTTTATTTGCTAATATAAAAGCGGAAGTGCTTCTAAACTGTTTTTTTCTACGATCCTATACGTAAGATAATATGTACGAACAAATTAAAATCAAAAAAAACGGCAGATTGAAATGGAAATAATGGCGATTTTTCGATCAGAATTTTATCGGAGAATCTGTTTAGGGTTTTTTAAAGTCTTGCCACTTGAAATATTGTTCGATTTAAAAAACGCTATTAAAATACTTACTATTATATTACTAGGAATTTTTGGAACGGTGTTGTAAGCTGTTTCTGCGTATAATTCCAACCTCTCAAAAAAGTGTTCGTTTTTGAAAATTAGTGTTCCAAAATTCTGCCTAGAGTGGATGAACAATTCCTGATGATTATTAGGCAGATAGGGTTGGACAAAATATTTTGCAATTTTTTCGAAATCGATTCCCTAACATAAGTCAGCGCCATTTTTAAGAATATGGTTTTTTATATTGTTGTTTTAATAGTTTTTATAGTTTGAGCCCTAATTTAATAGTTTAGCATAGTTTTTTAATATCCGTTAAGATTAACGGTAATTTTTAGCTTTTTCTGAGGAGTATGTTTTATTTAAAGCTTTTAGAATGCTCTGCCGCCTGAATTATTGTTATAAAATTGATTCTATATTAGTTTCTGAAAAATCGAGAATGCATTAACACATTATTAAACAGTTTTTTGTAAAAACCTTTAAAAATTGAACTAAATCAGGCGTAATATTTATCAAGCCGAATTAAAATGATTTAGATGCCCCGGGTTCGGCGATAGATTCGGCATCAGTGTCGGATCATGTCGCTCCCCACAGCTCCTCCCTGCCCCATATTTCTCCGCAACAAGAAGAGGATCCGGCTCGCATGTTTTGTAAGTTTAATTCATTTTAATAAAATGAATGTTTGACGAATTTTCTCTAACTAAAAACGAATACATTGTGATATTCTCATGAGCTTCGGGATTTGGAATAGCTTGTAATCTTTGCACAAAAAAGTGTTTCATATTATTTTCTACACAAACCGGAAAATCGGGATGTAATGTCAACACGGCCCTTTATCCTAAATTCTTTGCAATTTAATTGTCGATTTTAATTAGGATAATTATTGGTGAAATGGGGTAAATATAGGATAACGGCCGAACTTTTCTCGGGCATTTTCAATATTTTCGATATTTTTGAAAATGCGATTCGATAAGGGCCGAAAAATGTACTAAAAGCTTTTTATAATGGAAAACAAAAGACTTGGAGAAATTATAGTTTGTGATCGAAAATCTATCGTTTTGTAGTTTATTAATGTAAATTTAAAGTTTTTACGTTTAGAAATAAAAGAAACACGTCCCTTAAAGTTTTTACGCTTAGAAATTTTGCAAAATAGAAACAAACGAAATTAGGAAGGTTATTGAAGATATTAAAGAAAACTATTAAAGAAAAATTGGATATTAAAGAAATACTAAATAAAAATAAAGCAATAGATCTCGAATTAAGATTCAGCTGATTAGACCTTCATGCTTTTGGCGAACTTTGAAAATGGATGAAACATTGATTTTTTTTTTTTGCAGGTTTGTCGCTGGCCGACCCGCTGCGCCGTATCAAGCAGAAAAATCCGGTATTGTACGTCGAGCTGAAGCGGCGGTTGTCTACCATTGTATTTGACGCGGAAATGGATACGGTACAGGTACTTTATGTAGAAATATAATAACGCAAAATTAGGATGATTTAACCTTTAAATAATCAAAAAAGCATTTAAAAGGCCGTCCGCGACTCACCCGAACAGGCCCCCTTATGACTTGGCACAGTTTTTTTCGACCCCGTTTTTTTGACGGCATCGGATAGAGCATGGTCAAATTAGTAGGGCTGCATAGTTTTGAAAGTTTCAAAAGTTTAATTTTGGGGTTTAAATGAACGTTAAAGTTGCCGACCTCAGAAAACTATCTCGAAAAATACCCAACAAAATTTGCTAAAAATTTGTGACAATACTAATTTTGGGGTGGGGATCATTTCTCTAATACATTGTGAAACATGAAAATGACCGGAACGTGATTAAAAGGCCGTCCGCCAGCCACCCGACCTGTCCCCATTATGGCTTGGCACAGTTTTTTTCGACCCTGTTTTTTTGACGGCATCGGATAGAGCATGATCGAATTAGTGGGGCCATATAGTTTTGAAAGTTTAAAAAGTTGTTTTTTGGGGTTTAAAGGGCCGTTAAACTTGCCGACATCGAAAACTTATCTCGAAAATTACTGGACCAAATTTGCTGAAAATTTGTGACTATACCTAATTTGGGATGGAGATCATTTCTCTAATACATTTCGAAAGCTGAAAATGGCTGGAACATAGGAATCTCGCGTACTAAAAACAGTTTTTTACGATTTTCTACTTAATGGGAAATCGGCGGCATCCTGAAAATAGCATAGAAAGATGCGCCAATTTTTTCTACGTCGAATGATGTTTCTTTTAGGATGCCGCCGTTTTCCCATCATCTAGAAAAGTGGTGATCTCTAGAATCAACAAAAGTGGCCTTAGAAGGTCGGGAGCTGCGAATGAGAAATATAAAGGATTGCGGAAAGCATCTAAAGATCAATGCCACCCATTATCAAAAAAGAGCAAAATTAAATTCCTCATCTACGCGAAATTGAGTACAGAGGGGAATCGAACCCGCGATGGTCCGCCTGGGGGCTCTGGGGGACAGAGGCTAGGCTAGAGGGCGCCGCCACCTCCCAGGCGAACGACCCGAGTTCAATTCCAGCCCCCTTTTAGAAACCGAATTTCTTTTTGCTCTTTTTTGCCATTGACTTGGCTGCGCTTCTAGAAGCAAGTGGGTGACTCCCCGTTTGAAAATCTGGAAATTTTTCTTTTTTTCATTAAGAAAATGCCGTTTTTATAGATGATGGGAAAACGGCGGCATCCTAAAAGAAACATCATTCGACGTAGAAAAAATTGGCGCATCTTTTTATGCTATTTTCAGGATGCCGCAGATTTCCCATTAAGTAGAAAATCGTAAAAAACTGTTTTTAGTACGCGAGATTCCTATGTTCCAGCCATTTTCAGCTTTCGAAATGTATTAGAGAAATGATCTCCATCCCAAATTAGGTATAGTCACAAATTTTCAGCAAATTTGGTCCAGTAATTTTCGAGATAAGTTTTCGATGTCGGCAAGTTTAACGGCCCTTTAAACCCCAAAAAAAACAACTTTTTAAATTTCAAAACTATATGGCCCCACTAATTCGATCATGCTCTATCCGATGCCGTCAAAAAAACAGGGTCGAAAAAAACTGTGCCAAGCCTAGTTCGGTCCTCTCGCAAACGGCCTTTTAAATCAAATACTAAAAACAGTTTTTCGACATTTTCGACATTTTAGAGAAACCGGCGCATATTGGCTATGTCATGAGCAGACGCACCTAAAGTTTCTGCATCGAATGGTGTATTGCTTGATATGCGCCGACTTCTCTAAAAATTAGTTTTATCCGCTTTTATGTGTGAAAATGGGGGTAAAATTGACCCCGAAAAATGAAAATTTTTTCTTTCGAAAAATCTGAGATATAGAAATGCATCTAGAGCTCGAGACGAATCGATTGCAGAAAAGAGCAAAAAAGAAATTCGGCTTCTGAGAGGGGGCTGGGATTGAACTGGCGCCACCTCGGGATTGGCACGCCGACGCTCTACTCATTGCGCCACGGGGCTCCCAGGCGGAGGGTCCGGGTTCGATTCCGCGACATCGAAAGAAGCCGAATTTCTTTTTGGCTTTTTTTGCAATCGATTCGTCTCGAGCTCTAGATGCATTTCTATATCTCAGATTTTTCGAAAGCAAAAATTTTCATTTTTCGGGGTCAATTTTACCCCATTTTCACACATAAAAGCGGATAAACTATTTTAGAGAAGTCGCGCATATCAAGCAATACACCATTCGATGCAGAAACTTTGGTGCGTCTGCTCATGACACCATACTCCGGTTTCTCTAAAATGTCGAAAATGTCGAAAAACTGTTTTTAGTATTTGATTTAATCACGTTCCGGTCATTTTCATGTTTCACAATGTATTAGAGAAAGATCCCCACCCCAAAATTAGTATTGTCACAAATTTTGAGCAAATTTTGTTGGGTATTTTTCGAGATAGTTTTCTGAGGTCGGCAACTTTAACGTTCATTTAAACCCCAAAATTAAACTTTTGAAACTTTCAAAACTATGCAGCCCTACTAATTTGACCATGCTCTATCCGATGCCGTCAAAAAAACGGGGTCGAAAAAAACTGTGCCAAGTCTTGTTCGGGTGGCTCGCAAACGGTCTTTTAAACATCAGATCGTCGCAGGATAGCCGAACTACCTTGAGGATATGCTGCAAAAAAAGATGAAACTCGTTTTCTGAGCCATCAGAAAAATGCAGTTATTTTTAAAATTCCGTTATAGCTCCCCCCCCCCCTCGTTAGGCAGCCTTTACCTTGAAGGAATGATTTAAAACCTGAAAAAAATATATATAAAATCGTAATTTTTACGCCATTTTTCGTCCGTAGCTACCGTCCCGTAGTACTATCAAGAACTTACCTAAAGAATTTGTTTTTCGTGAATTTCGGTGTTTTTTCAAGCAGTAAATTTAAAAAATTACAATTTTGGGATTTGGGAAAGCAAACCGAGACCATTAACAGAAAATTTTTGCAAAATTCTTGGCCATGAGTGGAAACATTGATTTTTTTTTATGCACATGGCGCCCAGATTTCGAGCAATTAGGGAGGCACTAAATGAACCTAATTTGTCTTTATTTTTTTATTAACTTGAGAATAACACTCGTGATATTTCTATCAATATAATTTAAGGATTCTACGAATTTTTAATTTTTTTAGAAAAGCACAGATTGAGCTGGTACTAACGGCGATGCTTTGAGAAAATGTCCCAAGAAAAACGAAACATTATTTTTTTTAATATTTTGCTACACGCAACTTTTAAAACCAGGGTACTGGGCTGTTAGCAGGGGGAGAACTAGTTTTTCTTTTACGCCTATACTGTTTCCGAGCTGTTTACTATATCAATAATGCATTTTTTATAATGCTTGTCGTGGTTTTGAGAGCTAGAAAGCTATAAAAAATATTTTAAACATTTTTTTGAAAGTTTATGAGCTTTTTATATCTAAAAATTGTGTAAAATCTATAAAAATAGTTTAGATTTTGATAAACGGCCCACAAGATTACTGGAAAAAATTAGTTTCGCCCCGCTAACCCCCCGGTAAGAGTCCAGTACCAGACATTCTTATTTTTTAATTTTTCTAGGCTTAAATTAATCCCGAAAATCCAAAAACATTAAATAAAGTTAACGCTGTTTCAGGCCGACTCGCAGGAGCCGCGCACGCCCACCGAAAGCGACGACCGTATGGAGTAGCCAATTTGCATTTTCCAAAAAAAAATGCAACACCTTTTTTTACCGCTACAATCCTGCCCTCCGGATGCAAATTTTTCGCAAAAAAATGTGGTTACGGTAGCATTTTGCAATTCCCGCACCAAATGATTAAAATTAAGTATTTTTCCTCCAGATATTTTCTATTAAAATTACGGTATTTTTTTGCGCTGCGACTACTGTATGTTGTATGTTAAATTTTTTGCGTATTTTCGTGTGTATTTTGGTTTTGAATTTGGCGATTTCCTCCCCACCCTTTTCCCGGAAAAAACAAAGCCGCAGCGCGGTCCACCTTTTAGGGACAAATTTGGGGGGCCGCGTAGACCAGCGATTTTTGTAGTTTAATTTTTAAGGGAACGAAACTGCAAAAACGCTTTATTTATTTTTAGCTGAATTAAACCACAAAAAATGGCTTTTGTAGTTTTATTTTTAAAGAATAACAACAATAACAAAAACAGTCTTTGTAGTTTGAATTTAAGCTAAATTAAACCACAAAAAACCTGGCTTTGATAGTTTTATTGGTAAAACAAATTAAACTACAAATTGCCTATTTTAGTTTAATTTTTAGCCAAGTTAAAATACAAAAAATATTAGATGTAGTTTGCTTTTTAACTTAATTAACTACAATGATAGCTTTTGTATTTGCATTTTTGGATACATTAAACTACAAAATACTACGGTCCGCGCGGCCCCACCTATACTGTACGTAGCCCTGCTAACAACATGTAATTTAAATGTATCTGTCATTTTTGGGTTTTTTGGCCTGCCCCCCTCCTTACTGTAGGCGTATTTTTGGAAGGTAAAATGATTAGTTATTTCTAACACGATGAATTATCAGCAGGTAAAAATATCAATTTTTTTAAATTTTCCAAAACATTTTTTTGCGAAAAAGTTTTTTGGATTAAAAAATTAATTTGAATTAATCTACGCTAGTTTTAAAACAAATATATTTTGGATTTAAAATTTAAATATCTTCGTGAATAAGTTAGTGTTTAACACAAAATGTTTAGATTTTTCGAATTTTTAGAAAAATGTTTCACGAAAAAGCGTGAATCCGTCGCGATTTTTGGTGGCAATTAGGAGATCCCGGAGCACTGGAACACCCTGAATTTAATTGTCTGCAAAATCAAGATTTTTCCCTCCCAAAATACCCGCCAATACCCGTAATCCTCCCCCCTTTCCCACCCCGGAAATCGGTCAGCACCCCACCGGTAATTAGATATTCAATTACTCGAAAAAATCGAGCAGGCAGGATTTGGCTTTAAAGGTTTAGCAATTTCATGATAAGACGTATTTCCATATTTTCCCTAAATTTTAGAGATTTTTAACGGTTTCTAAATGATTCAAATTGTCAACAAAAAATCAAAAAAAAGTTTTGAAAATCAATGTTTCGAAAAATTTCAAAACCCGGAAAACCAGGATTTATTCAGTTGATTGTGCATCGTAGCTGGCGTGCCTAATAAATAAAATCAAAATAAACAAACCCTAAAGCGTCCTTTTAAAAAATTGATAATCCAAAAATTAAAAAATTCTTAAAAATCCCGAATCCTGTGTTCTCGATTTTCGCAGTGCATAGCAAGAATCCGGTCCCGCCGTCTTGACAGGTAAAAGGCCCTCTTTCTTGAACCCCCACCCCACCGCCCCAAATTCAGATTACGCGTAGAAGCCCCCGGTTAGAGCATTGGAGTTAAAGTGGCCCGGCAGGCCCTGGCTATGGATTTTGGCTATAGACTATCCATCTCTAGACTTATTTTTTGGAGATAATATGTTCCAGAAAATATTAAAAATCTAATTAATTTTCAATCGATAATACCAAATATTGAACAGATAAAGCAAAAGGATCTTTTCGCGCCCGCGACATGCAGCGCGTCTGCCTCGATTTTCATGACTTAATGGATTAAGAAATCTTAATAGCAACAAGCGGTGCGTGCGCGTTGCGTGTCGCGGGTTCGTAAAAATCCTGGAGTTCCATATTCTCTGGATTTTGACGCGCCGCGACACGCAACGCGCGTTGGATTTTCGTTTCGTTGTTGATGGCGACCGCTTCAACGCAGCCATCCGTTGCGTGTTGCGTGGTGACAAAAAAGCCATAAAAATCCTTAACGCAAAAATTCATAGCCATGCCGTAGCCGTCCCTTTAATGCCCCTTTAAATAGTATTCCATATTCTTACTGTATTCCCTTGATTTTCCCGGTGAAACCGCCTATACAACTGGTTTAGTTATTTAGCGTGTTGAAGACGGCCGATTTTTTTTGGTGTTTCGGCTCCTATTAAAGCGACGGCAGATTAGCGGAATAACGATTTCTCGAATTCGGGCATTTTTCTGAAACATCAAATTTTCCGCGAACAAGCTTAAAGGTCTTAATATTTGAAAGGAATTTTTGCCTTTTTAATCAATTTTATGAAAAATTCTAGAACTAAATGATTTTTGAAACCTTTCTTTTTCATTTTTCGCTTAATCGCGGTTATACATTCAGGTCAAGAAAATTTCATGAGGCCCTTTTTCAGAATTACCACCGTCAAAATTGCAAATTGTTTATTTGGATTTTTTTTCTAAATTTATCAAGTTAAAAAAACAAAATTTAAGTAAATTTAAGATTAATCCAGCAATACTGGGTGCCCAAAAATCCTGGACCAATAATTTTTTTGAAACGCACGCTTTTCAAAAATTTAAGTGGACGATCTTTTTTGAAAAACAACTTTTAAAAGCATATGCTTTGAAATTGGCATTCAATTAATTATGCGCATAAATTCAAACATTTTGAAACGTAAAAATTGAAATATATTTTTCATTCAAAATTCATTCAAAATTTTATATTTTACGGTTAATCACTGATTTCTCAGCACGAAAAAAATTGGCCGTTAAAATACCACCCCCGGTTAGCGCCTCTCCCAGATAGTTTCCTATCAAAAAATTGTATGTTTTTTGTATAAAAAAATTTAGTTACCGCTATTATTATTATTACTATTTTCTATTATTCCCCGATCAATATCTAGTCCATATAAAGATATATCTCGCCCACCCCGACTGTCGACAGGAATCCGGTGTAGCCCTTGATGTTGATTTCCCATTTCCCCCCTTTTCCACTCCCCATTTTTCGTTCGCTTGTAGATTCTCGCTTTCCGATAAATCCGGTGACCAGAATTGGCAACGCGGAAGATTGATGAAAAATAGATACCGTAATCATACATTAAAATGCAAATTTTAGCAAATCGACCTTTTTCAAAAAATGTGTTTCGGAAAAATCAAAATTTGGAAAAGAATTTTTGCTGGCATTAAATGCATATTTTGAGAAAATTTGTCCTTTAAAAACACAAGGATATTGTCGATTTCAAATAAAAATGCCAAAATAAATGTAAAATTGTTTAGAAGCCATCTTCTAGACAATTTATTCAAACGAACACCAAAAAAGACAAAGAAAACAGACATAAACATAGACACACACGAAAATCATCATCATAAAACACGTATGCGGGGCGGCGCACGAGGGAATGGCAAGCAAAAAAAGCGGCGGAAACAAGCTAAGGGGGCTAAATTGCACAGAAATTTCATAACAAGAACACAGGCATTCCAATAAAAAAAAACACTCCCTGTCATTGTCCCTTTAAAGGGATGGGCAAGGCGTGTGGCTATGGATTTTATCGGCTAGCGAATATTGATTGAATTTTCCGAATCCGTAACACGCGACGCGCTCTCCGATTATTACCGCAGGTGTAGGTGTTATAAACGATTACGCAATGAAAGGCGGGTTGCGTTGCGTGCGCGCGGCGCGGCAAAATCCAGAATAACCGCGTAAAACTAAAATAAATCATGATTTTTATGAGCCTATGACATCGCGTTTGCCTTCGCTTCAGGTGGTGCGAATCGATTACGCCATTAAAAGACGTGCAAACGCGTTGTGCGTCTTCGCAGCGCGGCAAAATCCACATGAAACCAAAACCCTACAACTTTTTGTGGCTAAGAAATCCTTATGATATTTGCCTTACGCGCGACACGCAACGCGTTTGTCTTCGCGTCATGTTCCTAATCGATTACGCAATCAAAAAACGTGCGCACGTTCGCGCCGCACCTAGAAAATCCATAGCCGACACTTGCGCGCCCCCTTAAAAAGAAAAATCATTATAACAGGCTAGCGCAAGACATTTGTGCTGTCGATGTCATGAGATGGGGAGAAACTAACGAATTCCGATGCAAAAAAAAACAAAAACAAGCTCAGTATAACGGCAGATTACCTTCCATTTTGAGCAACGAGTATTTGTCAAGCTAAATATATGGGGTACGGGCGGCTACAGTTAGCGTAGTGACAACGGGGGGTAATGGCGCGTAGCCGACGTCGTCTAATATTCGATTTCCGCGAATCGCTTCAGGTTGCACGTCGCGTACTTCGTGCCGCTCAGGTCGCCGATCCGGTCGCAAATCGACAGCACCTGAAAATGGGTTTTGAAGCGATTGAAGCCGCAAAACGGTGAAATCAGGAAACGGCCTACATAATCGAGCTGCTGCTTCGTGTGGTCGGCCGACATGCAGAAGCGGATTCGGGCCTTGGTGAGGGGAGTGGCCGGGGCACCGACCTAAATTTAACGTTTAGAAAAGGCTGAGAAACCGGACGAACCTGAACCGCTCCAATCCCATATTGAAGGGTCGCCCGGCCGAAGTAACTAAACGGAAATTCTAGAATCTAAACGGAAATTCTAGAATCTAAATGGAAATAAAATAGAAATAAACCTAAATCTAAAACTAAATCAATAGAAATCTAAAATAGAAATAAACCTATCAAAATAAAAAAATCCAAATAAAGCTAAATTTAAAAAATAAACAAACCTAAATTTAATCTAATTCAAATTAAAAACAGAAATAAATGTATCTAGATAAAACTAAATAAAAATAAGTAAAGCTAAATTGAAATCTAAATAAAATAGAAACAAGGATAAAGCTTTTATTGGTTCCGCTAACTCCGCACAAAAACTACTCACACAACTTTCGTCGTGTGGAACGTCATCAGCGGCACGACGGGGCTGTCGTCGTGGCCGTAGATCAGGAAACCGAGGGCCTAAAACAGCATACATCATCTAGTCATCCAAAACGCCCCCACCTTCAGCTTGGCCCGGAAGTACCGCGAATTCCGGAGCAAATTGTCGGCCTTGTTGCGCCCGATCTGGGTCCCGTCCTCGCCGTTCATAATCTAAAGCGCGAAAAGTAAGATAAAAATTGAGGTGTTGGCGCAATAGCGGCGATAGCCAAGTAAAATTTAACTATATTTAAAGTGGAAAAACAATAAAAAAGGTTCTTTCGCAGTATCGGGGGGCAATTTTTTGTATTAGCCTAGAACTGCCTAGTAAATTAATAGGAAATATTTTCATGATGTTTTTAAGTACATTAAAACCAACTTTTAACTAGAAAAACTATCCACAAACTTTGAAAAATTTTTCAAAAAGTCGAAATTTTGGTCAAAAAACGGCCATTTTTGGTCGAAAAAAACTTTTTAATGCAATTTGTAAAGCTTTTAAGTTTAGGAATATCCTTAGAAATCCGGATCCTTAGAAAAAAAGCTTCCCCTCCACGCGAATCCTAAAGAACCAAATTCGCTTTCCACACCCTTCCTGCTGCTGATGACCTGGGCGATGAGCAGGGCAGCATCGGCGGGCCGTAGCAAGCGCCGGCCGAGTTGACGCGCAGGTGCGAGATGGTCGACTGAAGCGGAAGACGGGTATTAAGACAAAATTGACATTGATACCTTTTCCCCGCCAATATATCCGCCGGCGGCGGCGAAGCTCTTCGTCAGCGTGCCCATCATCAGGTCGACGTCGTGGGGGTCGGCGCCCCAGTACTCGACGACACCCTTTCCAGTTGGGCCCAGGGCTCCTGAAATAGGAGATTAATACAATCGGATAGAAAATGTCTGCTAAACCGGTAATGAGCCAATTTTTTTGGTTTAAAGCTTTCCAAAACAAGAAACACTTATTTAAAACTTCCATGGTCTCTTTACAGATTAGCGTTAACCGGAGTAGGTATTTACATCTTAAGAAAAAAAATGCCCATATTTTTCGATTTCACGGTCTCGCCGAAAGATTGCCTCAGTTTTTCCAAAAAAAATGGGTTTATTAAAACATAAATTTAGCAGAAAAACAAAATTTCTTTCGGTTCTTTCGCATTATCGGGAGGGACCAATTTTTTTTCTTAGGCTCTATTTTTTTAATATAAATTTTTAAATTTTTAAAGTTGCTAAATGGTTTTTGACTAGTCCTAAGCGTAAACACTTCACAATTTTTTTATTAAAAAAATATCAAATTTTTGATCAAATTTCGACTTTTCCGGCATTATTGAACATTTTTAGATCGTTTTTCTAGTTGAAATATATAGTCTAGATTACTAAAAACACTTTCTATTAACTTGCCACCCATTTCTAGACTTGTACAAAACAGTTCGTGCCTCCCCGATAATGCGAAAGAACCCAGGTCTCAAAATCTATAAAAAACCTGAAAAACATTTTAATGGGTTGATTCAGCCAGTCCCTCGCGCCAAAACCCACCAACGGAATGCGCCTCGTCGAGGAACAGATAGGCGCGGTACTTCTTCTTGACGGCGATGAACGAGGGCAAATCGACGATCGTCCCCTCCATCGAGTAGATGCCCTCGATCACGATTAGCACCTGATCAAAAGAATAGGGACGCGAAGAATTGCGTTACCTTGTTGTACTTCTTGCCGGTTTTCGGGTTCGGGTGGCAGAGGGCGTCGCGGATCTTGCGCTCACAATCTTTAGCGTCTAAACAACGCGTTAATCGCCGGCAGCCCAAAACGAACTGTTGTGCTTGAAGACCTTGACGTTGGCGCCCGACATGCGACAGCCCAGCACCAGGGAGGCGTGGTTTAGCTGATCCGAGAGCACCAGCGAGTTCTAAAGCGAAATTTTGGCGTAAAGTAGCTTTAGGAAGATCTAGGTCAGAAAGAAGGCCGACACGTAGCAAAATAGGGTTATTTCGACTAGCAACACTGCTAAAAACTTTTAAAACTTTGAAAGAGTCGAAATTTGGCTCCGGAAGTGGCCATTGTTGGCCGAAAAATCGCCGTTTCTTATTTTTAATAAAATTTTGTACAGTTTGCACGTTTAAGAAAAGGACAAATCGTTTAGAAACAATTTCACCTGTTCTATTTCAAACTGGAGCCTAAGAAAACAAGTTGGTCCCCCCCCTCCCCCCGATAGTGCGAAAGAACCCAAAATATCTCGATACCTTATCAACGAGGGAGGCGATGTTCATCGAGTTGGTCCCAAATCCCATCGGGAAGCAGATCGCCTCCTCGACGCCGAGGTACTTGGCCACGCACTTTTCGACCTCACGTTGAGGGCTCAGGATCGCTAAAAAACAAATTTAACGAATAAATGAATAGGCTTAATTAAAAAAATAGTCTCGGTGAAAACTGGGATGCTCAAAAAACTTTGTAGAAAAGTGCAAAACCAACTAATAAATGCTAAACTAGACATATTTCAGACCCGGCTGTCCTAATAATGCGCCAAGTATCTAATATGTCTACCGCAGTCGAAAATCTTTATAAAGGTTGTTTTTTGCGCTAAAAATTTCTAGAATTTTCTAAAAACGCGTTAAAATTAGTAAGTTGACACCGATCAAAGGTAAATTTTTCGCTCTCGGTTCTACGCCGCCAGGCTTTAAAGTATACCAAAACGTAGCCCTTCATATGAAGAGTAAGAGTGTATGACATTTGAGCCAAAAATAGCGACGAATGAAAATCTTGGGGTTTGAAATCCCGGGATGCACCGAAAAATCGAGACAAGCTTTAAAATAAGGTCTTTCTAAATCTTATCTAAATCTAGTTAAATCTTTCTAGCAACTTTTGGAGCACGAAAACAACTTTTCCATAGGTTTCCGACTACGGACTAGCATATTGAGATATTCCGCACATTATAGGGCTTCTAAGCGGTAGGCGGTATCCTCAACCGTAGCCAAAATTCACGTACCAGCCTCGTTACGCGGAGCTCCGACGTGGACCCCGTAGCGATCAATGTACTGGGCAGCCTCGTTCGCGCACGGGCCATCGTTGTGCGAGAAGCCCAGGTAGTTGTACGATCCCATGTTGACGACCTCGGTCTCGTCGCCAGTGTACCTAAATTAGAAATTAACCTAAACTCGATAAAATTCCAGTTTCGAAATTGTTGTTCTCTTTTCAAGGTCCCCCGGGGTAACGTGTGCAATTTATTCGAGTAAAACCGAATCCTAACAACACAAAATTAACGCTTCGAGCAAAAAAGCGAGATCACAGGCGAAACAGGGATGGTTAGGTTGAGCAAAGTATACACAAGAATTTGATTCGGAATTTTTAAGCTATAAAAAGCGGGGTTAATCGATTAGACGTATTTGGTGATTTCCGAGTAGAAGGCGAGGACGAGGGCCGAGCCCATGCCGCGGAACACGTTGGAGAGGGCGCCCTTGTAGAACGACTTGATGCCGCCTTCCTGGAAAATGAGGTTCTGGGCTGTTATCGGGGCAGGGGGGAAGGGGGGTTTGGCCTATTTCTTTCCAGGAAAACATTGATAAAATACACATATGTGTGTTCCTTTTTAAGCCGTCTATAAGTATAATAAGTTCTTGAAAATAACAAACGAAAAAACAAAAACCGAATTAAAAACAATTTCGAAACACTTCCACGATTTATATTTGGAAAAGTGGCTCATAAAAAATTGCTGCCCCCGATAGCGCGAAAGAGGGAAAAACGCGGAAAAATTTATTTAAAAACGCCAAGGCTTAGGTAAAAGCTTTAACTGGTTAGATAAAGGGATTATAGCTTTTGTTCCGCTAAGAGCAAAACAAAAAACGATTTTTAAAGAAAAGTAAAAATTCCGGCAAGTTTTCCCGCCAAAAATTTCCATACCTTCAAATAGATCGTCTTCCAGCAATCTAACGTATTCTTGTAAAGCGCCGCCTCCCGGCCGCTGTTCATCATCATCCGGCGCCGAACCTAAAACATGTTTTTCTAAATAAAATACTATTTTCTTACCGTGTCCCACGGGTAGCAGATCAGCCCGGAAGTGACGACGGTGAACTGGCCAATGATCCAGGCGGCGAAAAAGTTGAGCTTCTTCCTATCGTCAACAACCGTCTGCGTGATGGTGTCGAACAGGCCGAAATAGCTGGCTCTAAACGGCAAAGATTATCCGGATTCTGAATTCAGCGCAATTACCTGTAGATGATGATGCCCTGGATGGAGGAGTTGAAGCCGCGATAGAGCCCGACGATGCCGTCACTCTTGATAATCTTCTTCGTGCAATCGATAAAGCCGGCGAATTCGCGGTCTGCCGCGCCCTTGCCTAGAAAATAGCAATGTTGGAGGGGAAGTGGCTGCAGTTTCTTTTTGCTGGGATGCTTTGTATCTGATAGATTTAAAATAATTTGGTTCTTTCGCATTATCGAGGGGGGGGGGGTAATTTATTTGTATTAATTTATAAATGCCTAGTAACTTAATAGGAAGTACTTTCATGATGTTTTTACCCAAATTAACTAGAAAAACTAAAATTTTGATCTTTTACCCACTTAAACCATATTTTAACTAGAAAAACTATCTAAAAAATTTCAAAATGTTTTTCAAAAGGCCGAAATTTTAATCAAAAAAGAAGTGGAAAAAATTATATTTTTTTTGGGTTTTTTATTAAAATCTGTAAAGTTTTTATGTTTAGTAAGAGTAAAACACACCTTAGCAGAATTTCCGATATTTATATTCAAAAGCTGGTTCCTAAGAAAAAGAAGAAGATGATGCGAAATAACCATTAGTTTTTCTACGTCACTTACTATCCCTAAACCTACTAAAAATATGAATTTTCCAAGTTTCTATATAGTTTTTCCACTTGAAAAATAGTTATATCTACAAAAGATAATTAAAATTCTTCGAAGGAAATTTGCTACTCACCAATATCGGTAGCGAGTCGAGTCCTAGCAAAATCGAGCGGGTAGATGACGACCAGACTTGTCGCTCCCGCCGCACCACCAGAAGCCAAATTCCCGGCGAAGAAACGCCAGAATTGCTTGTCCTTGTCGACACCGGCGAGGAAGAACTTCTTGTAGGTGTCCTAAAAATAAGATAGTGAATGAAAATAGCGACATTTTTAATTTACCTTGAAGGCAAAGTTGAGGGCTTGCTGCGGGAAGATGCGCATCACGTTGATGCCATTGCCGCGCCACAGGGTGATCGGGCCCTGTTCTTTGCAGACTCGCGTGAAGCAGTCGACGATTCCTAAAAAAATAGCCGTGAGAAGTAAAATACCGAGTACCTTTGTACCGCTTATCGGCGCTGATCGTCTGCTGGGCATCTTGAAGCTGAAATTTCAGGGTTAATCGGGAGAAAACATTTTTGATAATCGGTGTCCCAAAACAACCCCTCCCCTCTAGCGGTCCGGAGAAAGCTCGGATAAGGATCGTTTCTACACCATTCTAAAGCCCTGGAAAAAGCAAGAAAACAACCGCGTTTCGTTTTCCTAAATTATTTAGCGTTTGCTTGACATAAGTTTTGCTATGCGGGTTGTTTGTGCTTCAAAATGGGAATTAACTTGCATAAGCGCTTTTCAAAGTTTTTAGCCACAAAAGCACACAATTAAGTATCTTAAACACCCGCGTTTTCTCGCTTTTTCCTAGATACCTAAATCTTAAAAATCAGACGCTACTGCGGTCCACTAGAGGGGGTACTTTTTTGGGGCACCCTGTAGAAAACAAAAATGATTTTGATGAAGTGCTCCAAAAATTCACCTGTAACAAAATTTTGACGCGGTCAATGGGCGCGACGATCGTCCTAGCAAGCGCCGCCGAGGCTCCGCCCGCCAAAAAGTCGACGCAAAACTTGTAGACGACGGTGGACCCGGCCGGGGCTGCGTCTTTGCCCATTACCGGTCACTAAACGTGGAATAAACGAGTTCGAGCGCGCGTAGGAAGGCCAAGGGAAAACACGAGAAAAATGGGCCAAGCGACAAGGCGACAAAATTTATGAACGGAAAAGCTAGAACTAGCGCTAACAAAGAGCCGTTTTTTAGGGACAATCGAGTTTCCGTACCGGACTAAGCCTATTTTGTACAGAATTTTGCGCTGATACCGAACTTGTTCTCAAAAGCTGCGAAACGCTCGAATTCAAAAAGCTAGGAATGTTTTAAGTGCGAAAAGCACTAAAAAAGTGACCCAATTTCGACAAATTTTCGCCGCCAAAAGTTTTATAATTGTTTGAATCTGATCGTTTGCAGATTTTAAAAACGGGTCGGAATCAGCGTAAAATGACGCAAAAGAGCGGCTTGTTCGCTTACACAAACGCGCTTGTCCCTAAAAAACGGCGAAGCGTTGAAACCTGCAAAACTTTAAACCGCCAAATCGACCGACTCGATCATTTCGGTCGGATCGAGGGCCATGGGTTTTCCCAGTGGAGCAGCCGCCGAAAAAGAGACCATGGCAAGGGCGCGGGATTGCCATCTCTCTCTCTCTCTCTCTCTCTCTCTCTCTCACACACGGAGAAAAGGGCTGACAGACATATCAATTTGGGCGAGGGCCCAGAGTCTCGGTATTTAGAGATGAAGGAGAAAAAAATCCGGGGAGTGGGAAGAGAGAGAGAGAGAGAGAGAGAGAGAGAGAGAGACCGCAACAGGTGATCGCGCCCTCTGTGTGTACGATGCGATGGGGGCAAAGAACGAACAAATGGAAGTGAGTGCAGCTAGACAAAAAGAGAAAAAGATGCACATGATTTTCCGGCTATCAATAGTAAGAGGATAAAAATGCAGACATTTGCAGCACCGTAATAAACACGTCCTAACTGGGAAACATCTGACATTGACAGAAAAGGTAATCAGTAATCAGCATAGAAATGGAAAAAGACAATGAAAGACAAAAAAATAAATAGATTTTGCAGAAAACAATGAAAAATTCTCAGGATTTATCCAAATTATACAAATACATCGGAAAAAATAAATCAATAAGACCAATTATGATTCGATGAAAGCACATAAAACCACTTTGCCTGTTTCTCTGTTTTTACCCTCCAAAATAAACGTTGCTATTTTTAACTCACTCGTACGACCAGCCGAAATTCCGCGTGATCCGATCCTTCAGCCGCACAACCGCTCCGGGAACGCCGACGATCGGCCTGAAAGCTTTCAAATAAGATGCGAACGGAGGTTTAACCTGTTGACAACGTCGGTGGCCATCCGGTAGATGTTGTTCACGAACGTCGATTCGAAACCGTTGTCGAGCGAGGCGAAGCTCTTAAAAAACAGATATTTCGGATCCGTAGTGTTTCCGGATTAATCGGAAATTTTTCATCGACGTTTTGTAACTCCGAAACTATTATTTTAATAGTTTTTTATCTCATTTGCGCTATATTCCAAGTGCGAAAAGTTTTATATACCGCAAAAATCGCAAATTTTGGCGGACTAGGCCGTTTATCACCGAAATATCGAGATTTTCGTATGATCGAATATGTTCTTAAGTAAAACTCGAACCTCTTGCTCAACCCGCTCCCGAGCCTGCCCCGTCTCCGTGTCGATCAGCCGGTGCTTCCGCAGGAAATCGGCAAAGTAGGCGAACCCGATCAGCACAGCGAATCCGAAATAGACTAAAAACGTATTTTAACGCATCACAAAGCAGAGTTTACGCATTGCCGCCGAGACGACGCCGAGCTCTTCATGTTCGCTGATGGTGTACGGACCCCGCGCCCAGACGCTGAAAAAACGAATCTCATAAAAAAACTTTCTGGCTTATCGCGTGCGTATCGTAAAAGCCGCAAATACTCACAAATCGCTCTGCCCGGCCGCAGGTTCTTGTGGCTTTTGCTGATGTGCGGTGCTGGGTTGAACTTCTTCGAGTTCCTCTTCCTGGATGATGACGATTGAGCCCTCGCTTGAAGATTCATGAATCGTTGTCGACATCTGCAAAGACGGAACTCAAATCGAATGCACCGAAAAAAAGACAACAAAAAAAAAGCAAAACCAACCTCCCAAAAGCCGTCCCGCTCTCTCGGCTCCGTCGCCCGGAAACGGCGGTCAACTACCTGCAAGAAAAAAATATATGGAGCCCAAGAAAACGCGAGAACGGGAAAATAAAAAATCAGAAAACATAGTGAAAGTAATGAAACAAGAGGTAAAGAATTCCGAACCGATTTCCGAACTGGTGACCCGGACAATTTCAAAGAAATCCTTGGAAAAGGCTAGCCAACGGCGGTGACCACCCGAAAAAGGCTGATAACAGATTTCAGCAAAAAAAACCCGACAGATTGACGGGTGAATCTGCGCCGAGAACAGGGTGAACTGTACGAAACTATTCGAGGTTGAGACTCAAAAAGTATTTTTTGAAATTTTAGCGCGGGTTTTAAATAAAAACAAACCTTAATGCAGGTCTAGCTAGATCGCGATCAATTTGCGGCCATTATTTCCACATAGGCGCACCCAAATGTTTACTCACCCGCAAAAAACAGCGCCGTTATGACGTGGGCGGAACGTCTAACAACGACTTATAAGTTTTCCTTTCGCTATAGCGAATATATGGCCATATATGGCCATATATGACCAAAGGGACACATAAAAACGGAGCCGCAACTTCTTGGGTGAAACTAAAAGACTATAAATTCGGGTCCCTTCAAAATCAAAGAAAAAGGATGTCAAGCCAAACGAAAAGCTGACATGCGGATTCGGGCATATATTAACGCATGAGCAAATACGTATTTTACATATCGGGGCATTAAAAGCGGGATTAGAACTTCTAAAATCAAAACCAAAAGACGGGATAAATTTGGGATTACGTCAAAGTGAAAGAAATAGATCCCGGATCCAACCCCTCCCAAGGCTTTCGCTCAGCCCAAAGAAAACGAAAAAGCCAAAAGGCGTATTAGGCCATATATTGAGGGCGAGGAAGGGATTGTGTAGAGGGAGGAGAGCTCGGGCTGCGTGCGGCTGCCTCCGATGGCCAGTCATTTTTTCGCATTGGCTGTGGGTCGGGATGGGGGGCAACCGGCCAATCAATCTGAAACAACCGCCGCATCGCCCGATCCCCTGAAAAACCCTATTAGATATAGATTTCGACCAAAAAACGTGCCGAGTATAGCTTCGCCAATCAATCATCGGCGTCGCTTTTAAACGATCAAAAATGGGAAATTTCACTGGCTAGATTCACGATCAATGAAAAAGCCCCCCTGCTAAAAATGGTGACAACCGGCCACTCAAGATCACCCGGTCTATTTGTTCAGCTCTATTTGATTCACCGATTTTGAGGCGATTCATCCATCTAAAAGCCGGCAAACAAAGGGATCGACATCCGGCTGAAAGTCGGATCAAAACAATTTTCCTGCGCGCACGCGATAATAATGGAGGATAGACCGCTTTTTATCGCCAAAAGCTGTTGTATATTCGAGACGTATACATCCTTTTTGAGTGGGAAAAATAATCGAAAACTTAAAAAGGTTTGACTTTTTGACAGAACGTCTATGACAAATTTTCAAAAGAGCAAAAACTTCAAAAATTCAAAAAGATCCATAAATGGTTCAAGTTTGTTATCGGAAACTACTAAAAAACGATGAAAATATGATACATCACATTTTCTTACCATGCAGGTTCATGCTAAATCAAGAGAGGTTGGCTGCCGGGCCCCCCCAGATTAAAAAAATACCTGATCATCAAATCGGAAAGCTAGGGCCGGAAAAAAAAGAAAAAAGCCCCACGGCTTTTTCTGGACTCGTTGACCGGGAAGCCCGTCGAATCATAGGCAGAAAAAGGTGGGCGAGATAGGAGAGGAGGCGCCTGAAACTATTTGCAAGCTGATTTGGGAGGAGGGCGAGCGGCTGTGGGAAGAACACGCCATTTGATAAGCGCACAACGGTCGGAATGCCGGCCTCCCGTGAGAAAACTAACGGATCGGCGGCGTGGATGGTTCGTTGTAGGGAGGGGATCCCAGGAGGAAGAGTGAAGAGGACAAAATACAATGTCTATCAAACCCAGCCGAATGGGCAGACCCCCCATATATCCAAACCCGCCTTCCACAGCACTGAAAGCGGCGGTGCGTCTCAGCGAAACACAGATCCCGTCATCGTTTCTCTTTGCCGGCCCGCTCACCGGAAGCCCCGTCCCAAAACATTCCGCTTATCGTCGCCCGCCTACGCGTTGGTTTGAATAGGTGCAAAGTATGCGTTGGAACTGGCAAAGCAACCCCGGTACTGGTTCGTTAGCGGGGGGAGGCGGGGGAATTCTATGTTTCCGTAGACGCCTCCTAATCAAAACTGAAAAGTAACAGCCTTCTTTTAAAATGCAAAACCTAAAACAGTTTTTAAATGCTCGAAAATCATTGATTCTCGTGAAAATGTTTCAATTTTTTAATTTTAAAAATCTGCCAATCATCGGAAAGTGCCCATTTCACCCCAACATACGTTATTTTATTACTAGCGATGTCAAAACCGATAAAAAGTTTGGTTTATCCCCGGTAGAAACATCCTCATCCCCCCACTAACTAACCAGAACCTCTGTCGATCCACAACGTCGTTGAAACGATGATATGGAAGGGTACAGCAATAGAACCTCCAAAATCCGCGCTTGAGCTTTTCGATACTGGACTGTTAGCGGGGGGGAGCATAGTATTTTTTGATTGCCAAAAAGCTACCAAATATATTTAAATTTTGGACATTTGTGGTCATTTTTCATACTTTTTTGACGAAAAAGCCAAATTCTTCGAAAATCCGCCTGCTAACAGTCCAGTGCCAACTTTTGGTTAGAAGGTGAATTAGTACGATACTGCCAGGCACCAAACACAGAAAACAAAACGAGGGCACGTGCTGAATCACGATTTATTAGGGACAGACATCGAGGTTGTCGCGGGGTTAAATAACGATTCCAACACGTCGATCAAGCGCAATATAAAAAAAAAACACGAATTAACGATACAATTTCAACCGAGCAATGTGATTTTACGAATTTGTGTAAGTGAGTATGCCGGGGGCACGCGAGACTGAATTAAGCAGGTTGTGGCTTCTTCTCTTCGCCGTCGGCCGCATTTCCTCCTCCGTCCTGGGTGCCCGACGTCTCGGCCACGCTTGGACCATCGTGGATGTTGGCGGCTCCACTGGAAAAGCGGGAAATTACATGCGCAGCCGAATCTTGAAGTCAAACCCTTGTAAATAGTTGCTTGTGTCTTATCGAGGGGGATTTGGTCGAAAAATCGATCTTTTTGAGTTTTTTGGCAAAAATCTCCAAAGTTTTCCGTTTAAGAATAGAAAAAAGACAATTTAGAAACACCTGCCCGATTTATATTAGAAAAACTGGATCATAAGACAAAAAATTTGGTACCCCGTTATTGCGAAAGAACCGTAAAACAAAAAAATTTGTAGCTTGAGAAAAAGTGGCTTTTTTCTGTTTTCACTGGGAATTTGGGGGAGCCCGGTTTCAAAATGTGAGGCACGTAAAAGTAAAAATCTAGTAAAAGTGAAGATTCCCATCTGACGATTTTCCCTTCGAAATCCTCACTAAAATCTACGTTATATGCTCAAAAGCAGCTAGAAAAAATTCCTAAAATGCGCCGACCCCTTGCGCAATTCCCTAAATTCCGTAAAAGACAAAAAAGTACGACAACGCTTTTTGAGACCCCGTATATTAGAGGTCAAAAACGCTTACGGCTCCTCATCACCGCCGATGACGGGTCGCTGGAAGTGGCCGATGGCGCCGAGCAGGTTGACCACTTTCAGCATGTCGGTGCGCTGTTTCTCGC
Organism: Mesorhabditis spiculigera; assembly: GCA_958295435.1. NCBI lineage: Eukaryota > Metazoa > Nematoda > Chromadorea > Rhabditida > Rhabditidae > Mesorhabditis > Mesorhabditis spiculigera. The sequence goes on from CATQJA010000926.1 coordinate 24,145, forward strand.
GAACCCAGATGTAGTCGTTGCAAAAGTTGACCATGTCCTGCGGGATCCCGGGCGGCATCTTGGGCGCAGTGTGGCGTTGCACCTAAAAAATAAAAGTTACGGAACAATGCGATGCGTACCAAGCCCTCCTTCACTTCACCGTTCGTCTTTCCGGCATGCGGGAGCTCGCCGTTCGAGTAGATCTCGACCACCAGACAGCCAAACGCCCAGACGTCCGTCTTGTAGGTGAACGTGCCGAGCTGAACAAGGTTTTAAAATTAACAGCTCGGAAATTACCGTCAAAATCTCCGGGGCGAGCCAGCGAATCGGCAGGCGCTGGTTCGCATTTTTCGGCAACAAGAACACGGGTCCACGCACCGACAGCCCAAAATCGCTGATGCGAAGCTGAAACGACACTTTGGATACCGCAAAAAAGTTCTGAAATTTGTTACTAGACTGTTATCAGAGGGAAACCAAATTTTCCAGTAATCCTGTACAGCTCTACACATTAAGCTTAAAATTTTCCGATACAAAAAAGCTCGTAAAAATTATGACATTTTTTAAGGCTTTCTAGCAATCAAAAACTACCAAAAACACTATAAAAAATTATATAATACTAACAGGTAGGCTTACGGAAAACAACAAACAGAAATTAGCTTCCCCCTGCAAACAGTCCAGTACCATAAATTTTGAAAAACCGAAAACAATGGATAAGTGAAAAAAGAATTCTTCTTGGCACGCACCCGTTCGCCATCGTACAGACAATTCCGGGCCGCCAGATCGCGGTGGATGACCTCCTTCTGGTGGATAAACTCGAGGCCACACGCACACTAGAAAACAATCAAATAACAACATGTAAATCGTCGAAAAACCTGGAACATGATGCGCTTGAGCTCACGGCGCGTCGGCTTCGACTCGGACTTGAGGAATTTGAGCAGATCGCCGCCTTGGATCAGCTCCAGCAGAATGTACATGGGATTTTCGAGAACAGCGACGCCATACGCACGAACCTAATCGAAAAGTTTCTAAAATAAGGAAATGTCGCCCACCACATTCGGATGAATAAGGTCACGCATTACACGGCTTTCCTGCATGATTTCCTTGCGCTTCTTCTTGGCGGCCGCCACCTCGCCTTTGGCCTAAAACTAGGTGCTCAGAATCGTGAGAAAAGTTACCAGTTTAATTGCAACATCGACTTGCTTCGGCTGAGGCCCTTTCCGGTTCAGCTGGCCTTTCCAAACCTAGAATTTAGGCGTTGAATTTGCTGAAAGAGCGGGTTTACCTCGCCAAATTCTCCATTGCCCAGCTTTTTCTCCAGCTTCACGTCCTTGTGCTCGTACTCCCAGATCTGACGCGGTATCGGCTCCTCGAGACGGCATTTTTGCTGTAAAAAGGGTGTTGAGAAGAGAAGTAGAAGTAGACACCTTGGCGTCAGCGCGGCTCTCGCCGGCGGCCGGATCACTGGTGCTGTAGTAGTTGATGAGGTCGGTGAGGTTGCGAAAACACTAAAAAAAGCTCGGTAAGAGTCTAGTCCAAAATGACCACCTTTTTTCTGGTCAACGGAATACTGCTCTTCGACCAGATGGACGATCATGTGCTTGATGAGTCCCTTCGGCTTGTCGGCCTTCTCCTTGGTCAGCCCGCGCTTTCCGCTCATGTTCACCGATTTAGCCGTTGTCCCTCGGCCGCTGTCCTGAAGCAAATCGAGTCATTATTGTAGCCCATCATCATTTCTCACCCGCTGACTTCTATTCCGCCTTGGGCGCACCACCGGGCCGCCACCATCGTTCTGGTAGAAGGAGATGATGATTTCCTTTTCTTGCTTCTCCTCGGGCTAAAAGGGGTTAAACTGAATGCTCGGCAGTGTCGAAAATTTTTTTGTGCTCCTCGCCTAAAACCTGGGTCCTTGGTGCTGGAATCGGTTGAGAAATGTTCACAAAGTAAGCCTGTCAGTTCAAGGTTCAAATTTAACAGAAGTTAACTTTTCAATCTTGTACCAATTTTACTAGCAATTTTTGGCGCAAAGGAACAATTTTTCGAACAGTTTTGAACCTTCTTCTTTCAACTTTTCAACAGAACTAGGGCGAACCTTTTGAAATCCTCGGCACATTTAGGCCCTGAACTGGTATAAACTGGTGATATTTTGAACATTTCAATGCAGATTCCGGCGCGAGAAACTGTTTTCCGGGCGAGGAGCATAAAAATATAGCAACGCCGGTAGGGCTGACCTCTGAGATCCGCACCAGGAATTGCCCATCTTTCACGAGCAGGGTGGCGATGTCTTCACGGGGCAGAAGTCCTGGAAAGAAAGCATTGTACAAATGGAATTACAACGAAGAATCAGGAAAACGAGAAAATCAAGTGAACAGAGGAACGAACCATGGTAGTAGACGAGGTTAATGACATCTTCGGGAGGGAAATCTGTTCGCCGCTCTTCCATGGGAAGCAGCGGTATATGTGAGGGGGATTATGGGCACAGAACGGACATCATTTTGATGTAAAAATTAAATGCAAAGATTTTAATGCAAATGTCTACGCATTTCTAAATTTTAGCGCTTCGCGAGGGCAAGGACGCGCAATTTGGACAAGTGCCCAAAGTTATATAAAAAAGTTTATAAAATTTTTCTAAAGTGCTAATAGTTTTCGAAAGTTTCTAAATGTTGCCGTTTTCTAAAAATGACGATAGTTTCTGTGCAATTTTTTTGAAAAATTTTGTGCTAAAAAGAAATTCCGCTCTCGTCTCACACTCAAGCCGCTCTGAAAGGAGAAAGCCAAGCTGGCTTTGTATTTTTCTTCTCGCACTCAAGCCGCTCGCAACGAAGAAAGTCAAGCTGGCTTTCTCCTTTCAGAGGGTAGTCCGCGATGATACGGGCTGCTCCGGCTTCCGGCGTGGCGAAGAGGTTGGCCCGTGGTTTGTGCGTGTGCCCATGTTATGCGTGTGCCCAGTGATCTCCAAACAGACAAGCGGAACGCACGAGAGAGAGCGAGAGGAGAGAGAGAGAGAGAGAGAGAGAGAGAGAGAGAGAGAGAGAGAGAGAAAGAGGGAGAGCGAGAGAGAGAGAGAAAGGGAGAATAATGGCGGCCTTTTATTCGGTATGGGGAAGTCACGTAGCATTCTTTGGCGGGTTTCTTATAGGAAAAATGAGTTTTATAGATATATAGATACAACGGATATAGTCGGCAATTCAATCTAATCGGCAAATTTAATGAGGATTAAGTCGGATCGGTGGTCGGAATGGTGGTGCGGGATCGGTTGGCCGGGACTCGTTGGCGGCTATTTCGCGTTCCATCCGTGCTCGCGGAGGATTGTGGCGGTGCATTGGCGGCATTCCCTCGGCTCTGTAATTTTCGTTGGCTTCACTTCAAAAATTCTGGGCTTACGCTGGCGTTCGGCGCGGAGGGCAGCGTGTAGGTCCGGGTCCTCGCAGTGGTCGTCGTTGCAGAAGTTGCTGAATAGGAAGGAAGGTTTTTATGCTCAGAAATAGCCAAACACAATGTACAAAAGGTCAAGTCTCATAATGCCGATTTACTAAATGCCGACTATTATAATGTCGATTTTACATGACGACGATTCTTAGAATGCCGATTCTTGTAATTTACGATTTTGCGACTGTTCTTAGGGCGCTAATCCATTGTCCTCCCGAGGTATTTTCGGTATTTTCGCTTATTTTCGGTATTTTTGCAAAGCCATTCGATCGAGCGTCGAAAAATATACCAAGTGTATTAATTTGAGCCCACAATAATGTAAAATAAAAAGTGATAGTCAAAAACTTCTGGCTGAGGGGGGGGGGTAAAGTAGTAATTCTTTTGGAGTGTTTAGACTTACGCCACTTGGTTTGCATGCGTGGAGCAGAGCGTAAGGTGGCCGTAGCGTCGCTTCCGGGTCAACTCCAGGCTGCAGACGCCACAGATCAGCTCCGTCCGGAGGAGCGCCAGCAGCCTCTCGCGGCGCAAGCACTCGAGCAGCTCCGGGTTGTAGGAGCCCTAAATATACACTTCAACTTCGGCCCGCACATGCCTTGCCGAAGCAATGAGATATGGTTTCGCATCTGTTTGTCTCTTATTAAAGGCCTCTGGGACGCTGGGGTACTCAGCCGCAGGGGTTGCGGCTGGCTGCAGAGCGCGGACACCGTGCCGGCGTACAGAGGAGCGCCGCGTGGGGAAAGGGGGGTGCTCGAGCCCGAATTTTCCCTGTGATTCTCTACGGCCCTATATTAGAATATAAAGCATTTTAGAGCATTTTACACGGCTTTTTTTAGATAAAAACAAATAATAAAAAATAGAAAATTTTGACTTTTTGGTCAAATTTTATGTAAATTACCAAAAAGGGTCAATTTTCGGATTTTCAAACTTTCAATAAGATTTTTAATAACCTTCTAACCACTCAAAACTGCTAAAAACTCTATAAGCATACATAAAGCAGGTACGTATACATAAACAGGAAGCGGTTCCCCCTAGCAAAAATTTTTCGCCCCGCTAACAGTCCAGAATCCTGAGCCTTCCGAAGGATTCGGCGTTGTAAAAATTCGCAATAATATAAATTCGGTGATATGATAATTCGGCGTTATGAAACTTTGTCACTATGGCAATAACCCAAAAATAAGCTCTCACCTTCCTCGCGAACGTCAGCCGGCGCGGACCGGCTGTCTGCATCGATTCGGTCGAGATCTCCGTCAGCCCGGAGACGTGTATGATGATATCCCCGGCCTGAAACGGTCGAAAAAACTGACGCGGCAATCTCTCACATGTGGAGGTTGTCAGGACTCGAAAGCGGCTCCAAAGTGGGGGACGATAAAATAAGGTAAAGGTTGCTTAACGGGGGGGGGAAATAACGGAGGTGGAAACCATTTTTCCCCCTATACGGACCCGCCGTGCCAATTCTAGCATGCCATCGGATCGAGCGTCGAAAAATATACTGAGAGATTTAATTCAGCCCGAAATACCAAATACCACAATTTAAAATTATTACTTTTTTAAGCTAAAAAGTTTAATCAATTAAAAATCGTTAAAAATTAGGTTTTTTGGGTTGAAATTAAATCTCTTAGTATAATTTTCGACGCTTTATCCAATGGCGTTTTCAAAATAGCAGGATATTCTTTATAAATACAAAAATTGGTCCCCCTCTCCCCGTTATTTGTCCCCCCCCGTTAAGCAACCTTTACCTAAATACCATTTCTTCGACTCCAAAGTGTAGTTTTGAAAACCAGAACATCTAAATAAGACTAACAAGCTCGATTCCGAGTATTTCTGAACATTTCCGACCAAAAAAGCAAAAAGCAAAAGATTAACCGCGGGCGGGATCGAACCCGGGTCGTTTTCCTGATAACCCAAAGATAAACCAAAAAAACTCGGATTTTTTGCTTTCGTTGTTTAACCGGATGATTTGATATGGATGTCAATAAGGAATCGAAATCCGATGACGAGCTGAGACCACCACTTGTAAATAGGAACACCGGTAAAGGTTACTTGACGGGGGGGACAAATAACGGGGGTGGAAACGATTTTTGTATTATAAAGAATATCCTGCTATTTGTAAACGCCATCGAATAGAGCGCCAAAAAATATACTAAGGAATATGATTTCAGTCCAAAAACCCGCATTTTTAGACGATTTTAATTGATTAAACTTTTTAGCTTAATAAAGTAAAATTTTTAAATTCTGGTATCTCGGGCGAAAGTAAATCTCTTAGTATAATTTTTGACGCTCTGTCCGATGGCACTAATGAAATCCCGACGAAAAAGCTGAAAACGCCGAAAATGATGATCACCTTATGGTTATGCTTCATGACCAGCCAATGTTTTTGTTTTTTTTAATAACTAATTTATAATACATTATTTCGCGCTCAAATTAAATATCTTCGTATATTTTTTTTGATGTTTTATCTGATGGCATCCATGAAAGCACAAGCATTTACCTGCAGCAACTGAGCCCACTGGGTGCCGGTCTCCACCTCGAGCACGATGCCCAACGAGTTGAGCGATAGACCGGGCTGGCTGCACGTAGTAGAGCCCCAGAGGATGCCGTAGCCGTCGCTCCGCAGCAGCTCCTGAAAGAAACAACGGTCAATGTCATTGAGACCGGGAAGGGGGGGGGTCTTTCGCATTAGCGGGGGGGGGGGGATAAATCCTAAAAAGGTAAGAGTTTACTTTACCCCCCCACAGCCGAAGTGTCTCAAAGTTGTCGGTATTTTCGCTTATTTTGTCGGGATTTTTGCAACGCCATTCGATAGAGCGTCGAAAAATATACTACGAGTTTTAATTTGAGCCTACAATAATGTAAAATAAAAAAGTTATAGCCAAAAACTTCCGGCTGGGGGGGGGGGGTAAAGTAAACCGTAGCCCCTAAAAATCTCACCCGCCCCGGCCGCCAAATTTCTTTTATACAAGTCCGGAAATACCTGACAACTTAAAGGGATACCCAATGTTTCGCCGGCAAATATATAGTTATGTATTCCGGGGAGTGCAAATGACGCGCGAATTTTGTGCGGCAATGGGCCCAAAGCCGCACAGAATTCGGACCCCTTTCCCTCTTGTGACGTTCCCATCCCATCCAATGTCTTGCCACTATGGCCTAATGGATAGCATCTAGGCCTACAAAACGGGGGGGCCCGGGTTCGACCCCCGCCCGCGGCATGGTTTTTGCTTTTTGAGCCCCGAACGGGTTGGGCATCCCTTTAATAAGCAGCGTTTCGAAAATGTTTGTAGTAACAGCAAACCAATCTTGGTCATTCGGGGCCCAAAAAAATCTATTTTGGGCAGATTTATAAGGTTTTCTGACGGTCAAGAATAGTAAAATCCGGCTGCGAAACGCTTTCGCTATCCTACTATATATAAAAAAAATAGTGTCTGTGTGTGTGTCTGTGTGTGCCACTTTGCATCCACTTCCGGATGTCTGTCCGGAGGATATCTCGATAGGGGATGAATTTTAAGGTATGTATGATACGTCATTAGGTGCGTAATGGCCTGGAGATGACTGCACGCCTATCAGATTTAACAAAATCACCTATTTTCGACATTAAATTTAAGTTTTTGTAAAAACCTCTTTGTTAGGAACAATTAGCGTAGACCGGAAGTGGGGTTTCGACTATATAAGGGGGCTCAACAGGTAGTTTTTCATTTTTTGTCATCTGAATTCAGGAAAATTACGCAAAGTGAAGGATAAAACGGGGTCAGACGGGGCCAGGGTTGAAAAGTCGCGAAGCGGCTTTTCAACCCTGGTTTATCTTAAAAAATACCCCAATATTGCGAAAGGACTGGATGGCGGAAGCGTTAAAATTGTATACTCCATTGCGGCGCAATAAGCAAAAGGTTCGAAGCGGCTAAAAACGAAGCTTTCCCCGGAAAGGGTTTATCTTCCTTGAATGGCACATTTGCGCCAAAAAGAGATGCAATCGGCACCGCCGTTTCACCAGGCAAGAGAGTCACGATCTCAACACCAACTGACCATACGGGCCAGCTCCTGGGACGTGTAGCCCGACCAGCGCAGCTTCTCGGCGCCGTCCTTCGCGGTCTGAAACCGAACTTTTTTTCGGCCCAAGCATAGATTTTTTTGTATATAAATAGTGGAACTGTTTCTAAATTGTTTATATTTACAAAATTTAATTAAAAAATTTAATTTTAGGTCGAAAAATCAATTTTTTCGACCCAAATATGACAAATTTTCGAATTTTTCAAGCGTTTTTCCAACTTTTTGAAAAGTTTTTCCGATTCAAATAGGCTTAAATTTTGCTAAAAAGAATGTGAAAACACTTTAGATTTGATCACTACCCCCACCAGGGCTGACAGGAAAAAAAGTCACTTCGGCGTTCTCTTGGCACATTGGTTTTGTGTTCGCCTGCCGCGCACAAGGCCAAGGTTCGACCCCCGGCCGTGGCATAGTCTTTTGCTTTTCCATTAAAAGCTGGGAGTTGAATGTTTCTTTAGCCGGGGCACCCACCTTCGACGTCCACTTCGACTGCAGCCAGCGGCCGACCCGCTTCAGCATCCTCTGCAATGCGGTTCAGGTTAACGATTGACGACGCCGTGTATGACCGGCGATACACGCTGTCCCAAGTAGGCCCGTGGGACAGCATGTATCGCCGGTGATACACGAGAGTTTGCTGCTCTCAGACGAGTTATTCTACTCCGCTCCGCGACGATTAATTCTCGCCCCGTCTGAGCCATTAAATCCTGCTTTTTGCATAACATAACCGTCGAACGTTCAGTGACCGACCAAAGGAACCTGGCGAATGCGGCGGCGAGCCGGTGACTTGGCCGAAGGAGTCGGCGCCTTCTTGGCTTGAGCCTGAAACACATCAAATAGAATATCCTATCCCCTGCACAATTCCTAAAAGATCTCTGCTAGCCTGCTTCTGCACAATTCCTAAAAGATCTCGGCTAGCCTGCCTCTGCACAATTCCTAAAAGATCTCTGCTCAACGCCTACAATGGTGGAGTTGAGCACCGTCGGCGAGTTGGTCTTCATCGCGTCACCCGGAGGCGTGGTGGTCATCATCGCGTCAGCCGTCGGCGTGGTGGCTTCCTGTCGCGGGGTCGTACAGGCGCCCTTAAACATATGGAATATACTTTCTCTGCACTGCACAATTCTAAAGGACTCTGCTCAACGCCTACAATGGTGGTGTTGAGCACCGTCGGCGAGGTGGTCATCATCGCGTCAGCCGTCGGCGTGGCGGCTTCCTGTCGCGGGGTGGTGCAAGCGCCCTTAAACATATGGAATATACTTTCCTTTGCACTGCACAATTCCTAAAAGATCTCTGCTAGCCTGCTTCTGCACAATTCCTAAAAGATCTCTGCTCGCCTGTTCCTGAACAATTCCTAAAAGATCTCTGCTCAACACCTACCGGGGACTCGTTGTGGGCCGTCGGCGGCGTCTTGCACTCGACCGTGGGCGGCGTCTTGCTCTCGGCAGTGGGCGGCGTCTTGCACTCGGCAGGGGCGGCCGTGGTGAACTCTGCAGTGGGCGCCGTCGCGTCTTCTTTGCGGGTGACGCAGAGCACCTTAAACACATGGGTATCTTTCCTTTGCCTCAAATAACTTTCTAAAAAGATCTCTATGACTAGCCTGTTCCTGCATAATTCCTAAAGGATCTCTGCTCAACCCTACAGGGACTCGGTCTCGAATGATCCTTACCTCGGGCCCAGAGTTGCCGCCGGGCATCATCGCTGAAGTGGGTATGTGGAAATAATGCGTTGGTTTTCGTTATTCAAACGCAATTTTGCATGTTAATTACATGTTGTTGAAGGAATTCAAATTTTTAAGGCATTGAAAAATCGACATTCTATTTCGTTGCCGTAAGATAGGTACAAATAGTATAGCGGGGGGGGGGGAATAAAATGTCGGGGGCCACCCAAACTTTTTTTAATGATAAATGTATTCATAAATATGCTTTTTTCGGCTCTTAGTATATTTTTCGGCCCTCTGTCGAATGGTATCAGGTTGGAAAGAAAGTAATGGCACAAAATCTTTAAACCGCTGTAAAAACCCGCAGGAACGTCCGATTTGAAAGTATGATATATGGTTTGGTAGATCTTCGGATGCTCTATCACAAGACCACCCTCAAAACGCACAAAAACTGACGAACGCGAAGAGTCAAGCATCAGAAGTTTCGCAGAAAATTAGGTGAAAGCTTCGAAGCGAGATATCTCTGCATACAGGCATTTGCATACAATATTTTTAACAAAAATCGATAGCCCTCGAGGAGTAGATATCGATAGATGTTGAGATCATCAAAATCCGACACTGGATGGCCGAGATATGCCCCCTAGAAATTTTGTCCGCTTCTTAGAACTTTTCTCGAAATCCCATACATTTGGTCTGCGCGAGGCAAAACTGTTGTGCCTGTTCAGCCTCCCAAACCAAATCCAGAAAATGCATTGATTTTGAAGGCAACCATATCTCGGCCATCCAGTGTCGGATTTGATGATTCCAAGCATCTATCGATATCTACTCTCAGGGCTACTCGATCGGTGTTAAAGTATCGATAATGCAAATGCCTGTAAATGCAAAGATATCTCGCTTGGAAGCTTTCATCGAATTTTCTGCGAAACTTCTGAGGCCTTGATTTTCGCGTACATTAGGTTTTGGGTGTTTTGAAAGTCGTCGCGTGATAGAGCATCCGAAGATCTACCAAACCATATATCATACTTTCAAATCGGACGTTCCTGCGGGCTTTTACAATGGTTCAAAGATTTTGTGCCATTACTTTCTTTCCAACCTGATATTTTCAAAATATCGAAAGTATTCAAAACGCCGAAAATTTGTCCCCCCATATTTTCAAAGATAGTTTTTAGGCTATAAAACTTCTATGATACATTTTTCGCTTTGTAAAAAAATCTTGTAGTCTATTTTTTGACGTTCTATCGATTGGCGGTTTCAAAATATCGAAAATTTGACTCCCCCGTTATCCTATGTGCTGCCTATAGATTTTCCTCAATTTTTGTTGATTCAATAAAAAATTTCTATGACATTATTTCGGGCTGAAATTAATTATCTTAGTATATACAGTGGCGGTCAAAAGTTTATAAAATTTCGTGTTTTGACCATAGCTCGGCATTCGTATGCATCAGAAGCTTAATATTTGGCACACTTGTGCATAAAGTGATGCAGAATAGAACGACAATACTCTTTTTACTATAAAAGCGTCCACGAAAAAAAATTGGAAATTTTTACGAAAAGGGCCGCGTCAAAAGTTTATAAAATCTTGGTAAAGGCCTCAAATATAGACGAGATCGGGATTCCCAAGGATGACCATAGTTTGTAAATATCAACTTTTGACTCCGGCTATAGTTTCCCGTGGCAGATTTGACTTGGAACTTTTTAAAGAATTTTTTCTAAAACACTATTTTAGTATGGAAATTGCACTTTTTCGGCTCCAGCGTACCGTATCTTTTCGTACGTAGGAATAAATTATACGCCCGGAAAGCGCATCTAAAGAGGAGCATTTTGGTGTATATAGCATCACATGTAACCGGTCCTTCATCGAATACTGGACGGTCGAAGCTAGCGGCAAGCGGACATCATAGTAACGGGGAGCCCGGGCCTGTCCAGACAGCCGAAATTGGCGAGGCCCGGTCTTCCACCATCTATATCTTCTTCCGTTCACAATATCGTGCATTGAATGCTATACCAAAATGCTCCTCTTTAACTGCGCTTTCCGACCGTATTGTTGTATTCATGCGTACGGAACGATACCGTCCGGTGGAGCCGAAGTGCAATTTTCATACTAAAATAGTGTTTTAGAAAACATTGTCTGGAAAGTTTGGAGTCAAATATGCAACGGGAAACTGTAGCCAGAGTCTAAATCTAACATTTAAAAACCTTGCTCATCCTTGGGAAGGTCGATCTCGTCTATATTTGACGCCTCGAACAAAATTTTATAAACTTATGACGCCGCCTTCTTCGTAAAACTTCTAAAAAAATTTTTGTGTGCGTTTTTATAATAAAAAAAGTTATGCCGTCGTATTCTGCATCACTTTATGCACATGTGTGCCAAATATTAGGTTTCTGTTACAAACGAGTGCCGAGCAATGGCCAAAATAAGAAATTTTTATAAACTTTGACCGCCACTGTAGCCTGCTCGGCTCTTCCCCGATTCCTAAAAGATCTCTGCTAGCATGCCAATATGGCTGTGGCTTTGAGCAGGGTGAGAACAACATTTTCCTTACATTAGATCCATTTTTTATTCAGTTGCCGTAAAGTGAACCAGCCAATCTAAAATGTTTATAACTGTTTTTAGAAGCGAGTCCCGAAGGTTTTTCAACCGAAAAATGGAAGAACTCGACGAGATATATCGATTTTACTGAGTTATCATCGAGTGCAAGACTCCGCCATTATCCGCACGGTCGCGTCGTGGGTGCAGGGTAGAGCTGAAACACATAGAATATACAGAATGTAGTTAACGCTACAATCCTATCCTATAAGCGATCCTATCCTATAAGCGAGAAAAGTATGTGTTTTTTCTGTACGGCCGTTTTCTCGGCCGTCAGGCCGCGTTTCGAGCTGATTTTTGGCATGGAGGTGGGAAATGTCACTCATAAAAAACGGTTTTTCGGATTTTTCGAAATTCTTTGATTTAACGATTTTACAAGCAAAAATCTGAAAAATCCTTAACATTTTTGGGTACGCACGTTGTCCGGAACTTTTCTCGGCCCCTAGAGGGAATCGGGGTCTCATTTTTGGAGGGTAGATGGGAAAAGTAATTCCCCAGATACATTTTTTCGGATTTTGCAAAAATCTTTAAAATAAAGTTTTTATGTGTATTTTTCTGCAAGGTCCTTAATAAATCGCGGAGTGGGCCGTGGTGTCCAGGCCATAACTCGACGCCCTGATGGAATTCCGGGCTGAAATTTGGACCGTTTATGCAATCAAGGGTGGGGATCATGCGCATCTTAGTATCTTTGCAAAATTTCCACAGATTCAAACTCGAAAAAGAATTTTGGAAGTGACCAGAAGGCCTCCCTCCGGGATCATTGCACATCCTCATCTTTGCCCCCGCCTCCCCAGGACAGAACAGGCCTTTCCCGCCGCCACCCCCCATGTCCCCCTTGGTGTAATGGATTAGCTCTCGGCCTACCAGGCGCAGGGTCGTGAGTTCGGATCCTGGGAGAATTTCATTTTTTGCTTTTTGGTAGTTCGGTTTCAAAACATATGTCTAGGATCTCGGTGTGCAAGATTCAGGTCTGGCTCTCGCTCTAGCGCCGCAGGCCAAAGAAAAAGCCCCTGGCTCGGGCTCTCGCGCCGCAGGCCAGATCCTGGAGAAAAACCAGTAGCTAGCGCCGCAGGCTCAAAGATTCTAGCGCAACGCTGGCTCTGGCGCCGCAGGCCAAAGAATGGCTCCTTGGCTCGGGTTCTAGCGCCGCAGGCTAAAAAAAGAGGGTATTCAAATTCATGGTTCCTGGACGTCTTTTTCCACTGGTACTACAATACACAAAACGCTGTAAATATCCCCCGCCCCCCTCCGTTATCCTATGTGCCGAATGACCGAGATTGGTTTGCTGTTACTGCAAACATTTTGAAAACGCTGCTTATTCAGTTGTCAGGTATTCCAAGAATTGTAGGAAAAAAATTTAGCGCCGGGGGCGGGGGAGATTTTTAGGATTTATCCCCCCCCGATAATGGGAAAGACCCCCCTCCCGGTCTCAATGACATTGACCGTTGTTTCTTTCAGCAATTACTTCGCACTGAGGGGTACACCATAATCTGGGCGTCATCGACGCGTATTATGTGCGTCGTCGGTGCAGGGTAGAGCTGAAACACATAGAATATACAGTACCAGCGCTGTATTTTCGAAAATTTGCGTCTAGCCATCAATAGGAAATGTCGCAAATGGCATGAAATAGTAATGCAAATTTTTCGAAATCCTGATTTTCGGAAAACTGATTTTTTAGAATACGATTTTTCGAAAATATGATCGATAATTTTCGAGAATATGAAAACCATTGGCATGCTAGCAGAGATCTTTTAGGCTAGATCTGTCGTTTCCAGTAGAAAAATCCATTTTTTTTATTTAGTTACCGGATCGTGAATTAGCAAATGTAAAATGTTTATGACTTTTTATAGACGCAGGTCCCAATAGTTTTTTTTAACTTTAAATGGAAGAACTCGACGAGATATATCGTCCAGTAGAAAAATCGGCATTTCATTTAGTTATCGTAAAGTGACATTTAGCTAGTCACTAGCTGCTAGTGTGTACGACACCGGTGTCGAAACATCCATTTTTTAGCCTATTTAGTTGCCGGAAAGTGAAATAGCCAATTTAAAATGTTTTTAACTTTTTTTAGAAGCTGGCCTGGACGGTTTTTTGAACTGAAAATGGAAGAACCCGACGAGACCAATCGATTCCAGTAGAAAAATCGACATTTTATTTAGTTAATCGTAAAGTGAAATTTAGCTCCGTGTATCACTCCGCGATTATACACACGGGCGCGTCGTTGATGCAGGGTTTGGCTGAAACACATAGAATATACAGTATGTAGTTTGCTCCGCCTTCCCCGATGCCTAAAAGATCTCTGCTAGCATGCCAATGATTGCGCGATCTTAAGCCATATTTTCGAAAAGTCAGATTTTTGAAAATTTGCGTCTAGCCATCAACAGGAAATAGTCGCAAATGGCATGAAATAGTAATGCAAATTTTTCGAAATCCCGATTTTCGGGAAACTGACTTGCGAAACTGACTTTTCGAAAATATGATCGATAATTTTCGAGAATATGAAAACACTTGTGATATTAGCAAAGATCTTTTAGGCTAGATCTATCGATTCCAGTCGAAAAATCCATTTTTTATTTGGTTACCGGAAGGTGAACTAGCCAATTTAAAAGGTAGAGTTTTTATAGAGTTTGCGCAGGTCCCAATAGTTTTTTTAACTTGAAATGGAAGAACTCGACGAGATCTTTCGATTTCAATCGAAAAATCCACGTTTTATTTAGGTACCGTAAAGTGAGATTAAGGGCGAGTGTAAGACGCCGAAATTAAAAGCACGGGCGGGTCGTCGGCGCAGGGAAGAGCTGAAACACATGGAATATACTGGGTGTTCAAGACAAAAAAGACCAGAGTTTGGGTCAAAATATCTTGGGAACGGAATTGGGCGATCGTTTCCATGACAGAAGGCCTAAATAAAGAAATAACACACGTTGTTTTTTAGGATTTTTGACGACCCGTGTTGAAGTTTCGACCATTTTTGAAAAAGTAAAAAACTTTGAAACGATAAATTATGGGAATTTTCATGAGTTCGAGGCGAGTGAAGGGTATCAAAATCAAGGCCTGGGGATGCCCTATCCAAGCTAGTGGTCGAAAAAAACCACCGAAAGATCCGACGTTTTATTTAGTTCCCGTAAAGTGAGATTTAGTTGATGTGTTTCATACCAGTATTATGAGCACGGGCGCGTCGTGTGTGCAGGGTAGAGCTGTAACATATCTAATTTACAGAATGTAGTTTGCTCCACCCTTCCCCTATTCCTAAAGGATCTCTGCTAGCATGCCAATGGTTGCACGATGCTAAGCCATATTTTCGAAAATTTGCGTAGCTATCAATAGGAAATAGTCGCAAATGGCATGAAATAGTAATGCAAATTTTTCGAAACCCTGTTCTTCGGAAAACTGATTTTTTTTTGATTTTCGAAAATATGATTAATAATTTTCGAGAATATGAAAACCATTGTCATGTCTTCATGTCAAGTCATGTATGTAGAGATCTTTTACGCTAGGCCTGTCGATTCCAGTCAAAAAAATTCATTTTTTTAAAATTTAGTTACCAGAAAGTGAACTAGCCACTTTAAAATGTTTTTAACTTTTGATAGAAGCTAGTCTGTAAGGTTTTTTGAACTGGAAATCGAAGAACTCGACGAGACCTATCGATTCCAGTAAAAAAAATCGAGGTTTTATTTAGTTATCGTAACGTCAAATTTTAGCCGAGTGTAAGACACCGCGATTATACACACGGGCGCGTCGTGGGTGCAGGGTAGAGCTGAAACACATGGAATATACGGTATTTAGTTCGCTCCGATCTTCCCCGATTCCTAAACGATCTCTGCTAGCATAGAATAGGATGTCAGCACTTTTCGCTAGAACCAAGGAAAAAACAGCAAATTCCTGGCATTCTTCGATGAGGTGGCCCTTGTTTTCTGGCGGCCCCTTTTTAAAGATAACGCGGTGGCGGCTTTTCTTGGATAATTATGGGAGTTTCTCTAGTCTTGCTAAAACGATGCAGGGAATTTGGTACTGGACTGTTAGCAGGGGGAGAACTAACTAACTAACTATTATTTAGTTATCGGAACGTGCATGAGGCTTATATTATACACACGAGCCCGTCGTCGGCGCAGGGTAAAGCTGGAACACATGGAATATACTAGGTGTCTAAAACAAAAAAAGACCAGAGTTTGGGTCAAAATATCTTGGGAACGGAATTGGACGATCGTTTCCATGTCTGAATGCCTAAATAAAGAGATAACACACGTTGTTTTTTTAGGATTTTTAACGATCAGTGTTGAGGTTTCGACCATTTTTGAAAAAGTAAAAAACTTTGAAACGATAAATTATGGGAATTTTGATGAGTTAGGGGGATTCAAGGGTATCAAAATAAAGGCCTTCCGATGCCCTATCCCAACCAGTGGTCGAAAAAACCACTCGAAAAATCCAACGTTTTATTTAGTTCCCGTAAAGTGAGATTTAGCTGATTTGTTATTGGCCAGAATAATGAGCCCGGGCGCGTCGTCGTCGTGAAAAATATAGAATATACAGTATTTCTTTGCTTCGATCTTCCCCGATGCCTAAAAGGTCTCTGCTAGCATGCCAATGGTTGCACAATCCTAAGGAAATTTCCCTTTAAGTTGTCAGGTATTCCCAGAATTGTAGAAAAGAAATTTGGCGGTGGGGCGGGTGAGATTTTTAGAATTTACCCCCGATAATGCGAAAGACCCCCCCCCCCTTCCCGGTCTCAATGACATTGACCGTTGTTTCTTTCAGGAGTTGCTGCGGAGCGACGGCTATTATGTGTATTATGTGCGTCATTGATGCAGGGTAGGGCTGAAACACCTAGAATATACAGTATTTAGTTTGCTCCGACCTTCCCCGATTCCTAAACGATCTCTGCAAGCATGTCAATATGCCGCCAGCATGGCCATCGCTGGAACCAAGGAAAAAAAAAGCAAATTCCTGGCATTCTTCGATGAGGTGGCCCTTGTTTTCTGGCTGTGCGTTTCTAAAGATAACGCCGTGGCGGCTTTTCTTGGATAATTATGGGAGTTTCTCTAGTCTGGCTAAATCGATGCAGGTCAGTCGGTACTCTACCATTAGCGGGGGGACTAATTTTTGTTTTCCGTTCTTTAGGATTCGCGGGGTCAACCTTTTTTTGGCGCAAACCGAGATTTTTCCATAACTTAAGGATGCATTTGTGTGTTGTTTTTCCCTATTCCTGATCATCAACTTTACAGTTTTGCAGTAAATTTAGTCTTAGGTTGCAAAATTTATTTATTTTCGTTCGAAAATGCCGAACTTCTCGACTTATTCACACGCTTTTATAGCTTTTTTGAGATTTTTTTGCTTAAATATGGTTGAAACTTACTAAAAGCATATAACGGCTCTTTATATGCGATTACTAGGTAACCGGGACCGCTAGAAAACAAATATTTTAATCATTTTTGAAAATTCTAAATATTGTCCTGCTTCGTAATTTTTCATACATTTTTGTACACTTACAAACTTGCAAGAAATCCAACTTACAAAAAATTTTCGAATTTTTTGGTAATTCTGCATGTATCTAAAATCCTGTAAACATTTAAATCGTAGTTACCTTGGCTTTTTTGCTTTTTTCGTTCCGCTAAAAATTGTCAGGTTTTTTTCAAGGGACGGACAACCCAGAATTATGGATTTTGTCGTCTATATCCTCTTTAAAGGGGCTAGGAAGTGAAAATCCGTTGAGAACAAGCCGAGGAAGTGATGACGCCCTGTCAGTCCCGTAAAAAATTCCTCGAAGCCAGCTTAACGCCCGGCAGCCCCCCGAAATATGTAAACAATTATTGGAATGAGCCATTTGGGGGGAGGGGAGGGGGAGAAACGTGGCCGGCGCGGTTTCTCTCTCTCTCTCTCTCTCTCTCTCTCTCTCTCTCTTTCTCTCTCTTTCTCACGCCACAAGACGATGAGGGATCCTAAAAACAAACTCGTTCTTCGTCTTCTTCCACCACCCGGCCAGCCAACCCCCCGAAAAGCGGGGGGGGGGGTGGGTGTGGTCGAGGTGTAGCCGGCGCGCCCCGATAATGGATTCGTCTTTCTTAGGCTTTCCTCCAAGGGGAAGGTCCTTTGGATCAGGTGTCAACTCGTCTTTAAAGGAGCTAAGAAGTCTTTACAGGCCAGCGATTCTGAACTTTGCCATTCTTTTTTTACTGTTTTTTTGATGCCGCGATATGGAACGCGACACACGCAACGCGCATGGGGCGAAATTGGTGCGCATTGCGTGTCGCGGGCGTGGCAAAAATCTGGGCTCCTCACTCACTCTTCACTCACTCACTCTCTCTCTCTCTCTCTCTCTCTCTGTCTCTGTCTCTTTCTCTCTCTCTCTCTGTCTCTTTCTCCCTCTTTTTTCTCTATCTCGCACTCACTCACTCACTATCTCTCTCTCACTCTCGCGCTCTCTGTCCCTCTTACTCGCGCTCTCTCTCTCACTCTCTCCCTCACTCGCTCTCACTCTCTCCCTCTCTCTGTTTTTCTCTCTCTCCCATCAGCTCGTGATCACTCTGGTTCTCCGCCCAGGCGGCTCGTCTTTCAGTCCAGTCTCCTTTTCTTGCCCCTCCCCTTTTTCCGGCTGCTTATCACCCATCCCTTCCTCCCGTCATCCCGTAAATTGGCCGTGCGTAGCTCCTTGTTATCGACACGCCCTACCCGATAACATCTTACCTTATAATCCCCGGGTTTTCGGCCGAAAACCGCCATGTTTCATCATTTTTTCGAGCTTCAGTTCCAGCTTTTTCCAGTTCAATTTTCGTTATTTGCCTAGTCGTAGTTCGATCGCTACTTTTAAGGTTCTGTATAAAAGAACTGATGCTCGAGATAAATTTTTATCGCATTTTACATAGTTTTTAGATAAAATCAATATTGAAAACAAAAAATTTGGTCAAAAATCCAGGAAAAATTACGAAAAAATGTCAAATTTTCGAATTTTCAAAATTAAAAAAAATGGTTTTGTGATACCTTTCTAACAATCTAAAACTACCGAAAACGCTAGAAAAATATAACATCAGCAGCTCGTATAGGTGAGAAAACAGAACGTGATCCCCCCGCTAACAGTGCAGAACCAATTTTGAAAATTTCTTGGAGTGCTCAGAATTCATTTCGCTATGCTATTTTCGAATTTTAATTCCAGAAACGCGAGAAAAAGCCGTAAGAATAAATGCGCCTGATGGATCGTATGGATCGGTTCGACATGGACGACTTCAAGTTCCCCGCCGACCCGGAGATGGACGCCTTTTTTGAAAAGTATGTTTCGGCCAGGTGCCAGGCTGGATTCAGGTTTTACGGATTATTGCCCATAGGATTTCATAGCCCATATAGCTTTTTTCTGATCTTTTTTTAAGTGTGGTTTGCTCGCTTTTTTCGTTTTTTTTTAAACATAAATAGAGGTCGTGTCTCTAAACTGTTCTTACTATTGCTAAAGTTTTCAACGTTACAAATTTTTGATTAAAAATGCAAAAAAAAGCGATTTTTCGATCCGGTTTCGGCCAAAATTTCACCTTGATTTTTCTATGTTTTGATTGTTTTTCCACTGGAAATATAGCCCCAAAAATTACGAAATTACAAATTCGTAATATGAATTCCGTCGATAGTAGTCCCCGTTGGTCCCTCATCCCTGGGGGATGCTCCGCCATCTTTCCAAGGGTCTTTAAGGTACTCACCATGACGTTACTAATCAGTTCCGTAGTTAAAAAGTCGGTTCCCCCCGATAATGCATAAGAGACGAATTTTGGCTTGGTAGGCCCCTTAATAGAGCGCGGTTCGAAATTTGGCTAAAGTCTAGCGAATCCGCTCACCAACATTTCAGTCATACGTCCTATTAATGCGTCGATTATCTCAAAATGTTCGCCGTGGTCGAAGTACTATAGAAAAGTTTTTTCTTACATGAAAAATTGCTAGAAATTTTGTTATAACAATTATGAGTCTGGGTTTTCTTTAGTCAATTTTTGCTGGTCAAAGGTGAGTTTTCGTATCTCGGCTATCTTTAGTCGTACAGAGCTGTCAATAGTATCAAAATGTAGCTCTTGGTCTGTAGAGTAAGAAAACAATGTGCTTGAGTCGAAAACAATAGCAAAAATTTAAATATTCATGTTAGAAACACGGGGTAACACAGGCATGGCGCTTTAATTTTTCCGAATTTTTGATTGTTTACAATAGTTCTAGCAATTTTTGATGTAAGGATACAATTTTGCGATGGTAATTCGACCACGGTGAGCATTTTGCGATACTCCACGCATTAATTGGACGTATGGACGCAAAGTTGGAGCTCGGTTTTCGCAGGTAACCCCCAAAAAATCTACATTGATCGGTCGACCTTTCGAGGGGGGTGTTTCGTATTTGTGGTGTGTCAGGGGGCGCGTTTTCATCTTTGGTCAGTCGGTGGTGGTGCACAAAGCATGGGGGAATGGAAAGCAACGCAAAAGAGGGGGGTCTAGCCACGGACCCGGTGTTTGTTTGTTGCTATCTTTCGCTGTCTCTCCCTCTCTCTCTCTCTCTCTCTCTCTCTCTCTCTCTCTCCCTCCCTCTCTCTCTCTCTCCAGCTCCCGAATTCCCTTCCATACTCTCTCGCCCCTCCTGGCCCTCGAAAACCGTCGATTGTTCGGGAAAATCATTCCCCCCTTGATCATCGCCGCGCTTTTATGTAATGCTAACATGTGTTTCGAATTTCTTTGGTTGCCCTCATGTTATTTCGTTTCTATTATTACTCTCTCCCTCTCTCTGACTCTCTCTCACTCCTTCTCTCTCTCACTCTCTCGCTAAGTCCTACAGAAATTTGTTCATTTTTGTCGTTTCGTCTCAGCAAAACACGTGTTTCAAATTTCTTCCTTTTCCAGTGACTTACAGTTTCCACAATTGCAAGTCGCTCAAGCTCCGTCAAGCTGACAAAAATCAAAAGCTATCCTCCCAGCCCTTTTATAGGCATCTTCTACTGGTGCATATGCTAATTGTCCTCTACGAAAAATCCAATTTTCATATTTTAATATTTTAATGTTTAATATTTTTTAATTAGTTTGATATTTAATTCCTACCGTCCTATCGATCTCAAAAGCCGCGGCGAAAAAAATGTGTTTCCAAAAGGTCCGTGCAAAAAATAAAAATATTCAAAATAGTATGCGTGGAGCAGACAGTGATTGCAATTAAGGGCTGCTTAACGGTGGGGGAATAACGGGGGAGGAAACAGCTTTTCAATCTTTAAGCATAGATTTTGTTAGACTCCCCCCCCCCGTTACGTAACCTCTACCTAAATAATTCGTTTTAAGAAGAGGCCTACCAACTGATTCAAAAAACGTGTTCCTCTTATAACCTAAGCCTAAGCCTAAGCATGTGTTTTTAGTCGCAATTCGGTAAGTGCGGAGTACCCAAAATTTTGAAAAAGTCAGGTGAAGGTTTTGAAAACTATTTTTTTGAAGATTTTTTAGAAAAGATTCTATTTTAAAAGATATCAGGGGTTGAAAAGCCTCTTCGCCACTTTTCAACGCTGACTGCGGCCCGTTTTTCTGGATTTTTATTCATTCTTAGCATGCGGCGATGCTAGTTTGTTGAAATTTTTCGCCTTCGGCGCTCAAATTTCGACAAAGGAGGTTCCAAAAAAACTTACATTTATATCGAAAATGTCTAATTTAAAAGCTAGTCATCCCAAGAACATTACGCACCTAATGACGTATCATACGCCCGCTAGATTTCTACCCTGCTGAGATACTACAGCAATACTCTGATTTGAGGCTGCATGCAAGTGGTACTACGACCACACACAGATACACTATTTTTTAATAGTAGTGGATGTGTCTCTGCATAAAGCGGTTTTTTGTATTTTACCTAAATTCTATCATAAATTAACGGCCCTAATATTTTCGTGAAACATGAATTTTTTGACATTTTTTAAATTTCCAGCTATGCACGGAATACTTGCTCTTGGTTTTTGGACCAAATTCATTTACGGGCTCAGCTGGTCGCCTTATAATTGTGTTATAAGCGCTAGATATTCCGGCTCGATGTATTTTTTTTACCTTTTTGCCCATGCAGACATGCATTCGCGAAATAATTTGATCAAGGGAGTACCGCAAATGCACGGATTGATAGTTAGAAAAAGGTTTGATCCATATTTTTTCAAGAAACATTTTTGCACTCCTTCGAATTTTTCTAAGTTTCGACTTGTAGAAAATCGATTTCTTCATTTCTGTGAGGGTGATGTAATTTCCGAATCGCTCGCCTGAAATATTTGTCTATCAGTTTTTTTCATAAAACATTCTTTTTCGCCGTGATGATTCCGTGACGTATCAGGTATTCCGCCACGTTACGCTCCAAAAACAGGCCATAAAACGAGCGGAGAATCGTTTAGAGGAAAATGCGGAGTCTAGCTAGTAAATTTTGCAAAAAAATCTATCGAGAGCAAAATAACGTTTTATCCCGATTCTGCAAGAAACTTCTTTTTTTATTTTTATGGAATTTGGGGGTTTCGCTTCCTACGGATCGGAATTGTTGGGGAAAATGGTTTATGATCTAGTTTCCTTCAGAAAACATCTTTTTTCTGCGGCAATATCCTGTGACGCACTAGACATTCCGCTACGCTACGCCCACACAAACCGGCTAGTAAACGAATCGTCTCATAGAAGGGGCTGGAATTTAGCTGCAAAATATGTATATTGCAGAAAAATTGATCGATATATTGTGTTTTATTAATTTGCTAAAATTAGAGGGTTTCGGATTTTTACGGGATCGGAATAGTTTTTATTTGTTTTTTAAGAAAATCTATTTTAATTTCTGAGGGTGAATTTTGCGAAAAATTTAGCGTTAATCACCAAAATCAATATTGCCTTCACATAATATTTTTCTATAAATTTTTTACTAAAAACATTCTTTTTTCACACTGAATATTCCGTGACGTACCAGGTATTCCGCTACGCTACAATCGAAAAAACAGGCGATAAAAAGAGGCGAGAATCGCTTAAAGGACAATGTGGAGGTTAGCTACTAAATTTCGCAAAAAAATTTCATCGGTGTATTGCCATAAAAAATAACGTTTTGTCCCGATTCTTTCTAGAAACCTCTTTTTTTATTTTGATACAATTTTTGGGGGGAATCGTTTTTGTTCGTTTAAAAAAATAATTTTTCAATTTCTGTAGTTTTCGAAAAAATATATTGAAAAATAAATTGCAGTTTTCGAAAAAATATATTTTGTTTACCAAAGTCAAAATCGCTCGCCTGAAATATTTTTCTATAACTTTTTTTGATAAAACATTCTTTTTTCACCCTGAATATTCCGTGACGTACCAGGCATTCCGCTACGCTACGCTCCAAAAAACAGGCTATAAAACGAGCGGAGAATCGTTTAAAGGACAATGCAGAGATTAGCTAGCAAATTTCGCAAAAACTTGCATCGGTTCATTGCCGTAGAAAAATAACGTTTTGTCCCGATTCTTTCTAGAAACCTCTTTTTTATTTTCATCGCATTTTTTGGGGGGGAATCGTTTTGTTGGTTTTTTGGAAAAAATATATGTTTCAATTTCTGACGGTGCAGTTTTCGAAAAAATATATTTTGTTTACCGAGGTCAAAATCGCTTGCCTGAAATATATTTCTATAACTTTTTTTGATAAAACATTCCTTTTCGTTTTCATAAATTCCGTGACGTACCAGGTATTCCGCTACGCTACGCTCCAAAAAACAGGCTATAAAACGAGCGGAGAATCGTTTAGGGGGAGGGGCGGGAATTCAGCCGTGTGAATACGCAAAGCAAAGGGGGGAGAAAGGTCTCTATTTGGAAAAGGGAGGCGGAGGAGGAGGAGGAGGCTGCGATCATACCATTCATTCCCTTCCACAACATCTACACGCCAAGCACTAAGAAATTCACTGTATTTTTCTACACCTATTAAACTACTATTTAAACTGAAACATATTTTCCGAACTTCTATTAAAAATCTATATTTCTAAAACAGCTGGACAGAAAATGGCTCCGAATCCATCGTTATACGTTCAAACGCTGCGTCCACGATTTGAGAGGTGGTTTTCCAGCCATTTTCAAAGGCAAATGGTCGCTGCTGGATCGCCCTGTATTTTTAGATTTCCGCAAAGAGTCTATGCTAGTTTGCCTAGTAGCTTCCTAAATGGCCTCTGCCAGCATGCCCGGGATTTTTCAACCTCAAAGAATCTCTGCTCGTTTGCCTGCCTGATACGCGACATTCCATATGTTTCGAATTTCGCAAACAATATCTGCTAGCTAGCCTCCATAGCTTCCTGAAGAATCTCTGCCAGCCTGCCCCGGATTAGCAAGTTCGAGGTTGGTTTGCCGAAAATATTCTCTGCTAGCTTGCCCTCATAGCTCAACCCAGGCTTCTTAAATGGCCCTTTGCTAGTGATCTGTTTAGTTTTTCGCAAATAATCGCTGCTAGCTTGCCTCGTAGCTTCCTTAAATTGTCTCTGCCAGCCTGCCCTCCATTTTTCAAGAATCTCAAAGAATCTCTGCTAGCCTGCCCCGGATTTGTAAAGGC
>CATQJA010000927.1:0-34612 GCA_958295435.1 Mesorhabditis spiculigera
CAGGGTGTCCCAAAATTATCCGGACAAAGTTTCAAAGCGGTTTCTTCCTATATTTTCCCTGTTTTCGCAGACCATAATTTAATTTCTATGAATCGTTTAAGGGTATTTAAATAGCTGAAAAAGAAAACTGCGCGCGAATCCATTATATCTCTTCGGCACAAATCGAGGAAGGTTGAACGAAATTCCTTGCCCCTTTCAAACGCTGAAAAAGCGCCTTGTCTCCGATCCCATAAAAAACTTCAGCATGATCGGACCAACTAAGAAACCACAGGAAGAGTTCGGAAATGATCAGTCAACCCTCTAGTCAACCCAAAAACCCTAGGTTTACACCAGAAAAAAAAACAGCGGGCAAAAAAGTTGAAATCAAGGTACGCGCCGCCCCAGTTATTTTAAAGGATTTGCCCTGAAGGAACCCTAAAAACGCGATATTAATCTTGTCAAAGACCAGAGTATAAACTTTTGACGGTAACGATGAAGTACAAGCTATTTAAATTAAGCTAACTTTGGTTTTTGAGGAGCTTGAGCACGAGCAAGCATCGAAACACCTTGACCAGTAATGGGACGGAAATCGGTATTAAACGGAAAAATGATCATTAACATGATGGAACCTTGGCGGAGTTAGGTCCGTTTTGCCAGAAAACGTCATTTCTAGCCCACAAAAATGTCTGAACACATTTTGAAAGCTTACCCCAGTTTTTATGTTATTTAAGGGGCGAAAAATTTTAACGCGCTCTTCGCTTCGATTGTGAAGCTATTAATGCGTTCTCCAAGAATTTTTTTGCACGGTGCATCGAAAATGCCTCAAAAAATATTATGAAAGACAATGCGGGGGCCGAAAACAGCGGAAATATCGAAAAAGTCAGTTTTCCGTTTTGTCCGGATAATTTTGGGACACCCTGTATTTTCAGATCGAAGACGCCAGCATCGAAAATGCTCGTCCGATTCAATCTCACCGTGCTTCACGAATGTCTCGAGCCAAAACAATAGAGGAAGCCGAGCAGGAGCAGGTAAAGTTGGGAAATTTACAGCTGGGAGAAGCCTTTGGGCGGTCAAATAACATAGTATTTATTGCATAGTCTTAGTGGAAAACTCGAATTATCTTCTTTTTCAGGAGGAACGCGACCGTATCGACAAGGACGTGAACAACTTCACGGTCGGGTCGATTGGAGGATTTATGAGATCACAGGTATGTTTAAAAATCCGCATAACTTGCTTTCGAAAACTTATATATTTGATACTTAATTATAATGATAAAGATATACGTAAAAATTTTTGGAACCTAGCCTATACGCGATAATTGAATCAGTTAATTCTCTGGGGCATTTTAGCTCGATTAAACCTTGTTTTTAAGATATTCGTTACGCAATAGTTCGCGTTTTTCGTATGCTAATTACACGAATTTTTTCAGGCCGACGCTTACGCAGGAGATTTCGGACGAGTGCGTGTCAGCCGCGATTCACATGAATAAGTATTTTCTGTATGTTACTTTGTCCTATCGCAATTTTCTGCAATTTTTGCTCGTTTCGCGAATCCGGTTATGGTCTCTCTTCCGGGTCCACCCTTCCATTCGCCCAGCCCTTATCAACCACATCCATCGCTTTTTGCATGAAAACCATAATTGATCTCTTCGCCCGGCCGCATCAGCTGTCACTTTTCGACAGTGTTGATGTTGGTTCCGCAAAACAACTAT
Organism: Mesorhabditis spiculigera; assembly: GCA_958295435.1. Lineage (NCBI taxonomy): Eukaryota > Metazoa > Nematoda > Chromadorea > Rhabditida > Rhabditidae > Mesorhabditis > Mesorhabditis spiculigera. The sequence goes on from CATQJA010000927.1 coordinate 1,691, forward strand.
GTACACCCATGGGTATTGAATAAAGTATCATTTCTAAAAATTGTTCTAAAAATATTAAACGAAAATCGTAAAAAGGAGATAAATACAAACGTTAAAACCATACAATGGTACTAGGGCAAGCTAAAACGAAGAGAGGGAGAGAGAGAGAGAGAGAGGGAGAGAGAGAGAGAGAGAGAGAGAGAGAGAGAAAAGAGAAAAGAGAGTGAGGGAGAGAGATGAAGAGAGATGGAGAGAGCGAGATGGAGAGAGAGAGAGAGTGAGTGAGAGTGAGTGAGAGAGATAGAGGTCGAGCCACAGAAAGCTAAAACACGATCTCCAAAAAGTAACCTTCTGCAAAAAATTTGCGCATGTCCCCCAAAAAGCGAACTAGCAGAAATCCCTCGAGAAGGGGCATTGATTACGCTAGGTTATGAGCTACAAAAAGCTTTAAAAGGGGTGAGAATGGGAGCCTTATTGGCAAAAAAAATACAAAAAAAAAAATAAATTCCGGCAGCAACTGTTGCCATTATTTTTCCACTTTCCTACCGTAACGAATTAAGCTATCCGCTCATATTTTTATTCGAGTTTTATGCCTTTTAGAGCACGACCATGAAAAATCCGTAACATTCCGCTGACTGCCGATCCGGTGATCATTTGATTTTTTGGGTGGGTTAGTCCCCGGTTTAACCGATCAGCCCCGATCGGTAAAAACGGGACCAGGGGGTTGATTGGTCAAAAGCTGGTAAACCTCGCGCGCTCAGGCAAAATAATGACATCATGATCACAGATCTAGAGTGATTTTAAAGGGACAGTCAAGGCGAGGAGATTGACCTTTTTATGAGCATAAAATCCATTTTTAAATTACGTAAATCAGATCTGCTCCTAATCCACCGTAAGTTAGGTTTTTACATGGCGTAATCGATTGGCTTTTTGCCAAATGAGACGCCGGGAAATGATGGACTTGCCATTCTCATAATATTAGAGGAAATAAAGTGGTAAAAGTTGTGAAATATCAATGTTTTTTAGAGTTTTTTGTGTTTTTTCATAAAGCACAAATCGTGAAATTGGACGGTATAATACTCCTCACTTAATTTTAGTTTAGCCCTGATCTCCCAGACCCTTAAATCTGTACCCATTGACGTTACCCTACCCAAAAACTGTCGTCAACTGCCACTGACGAAACAAAAAACCAGTCCGGGCCGGCAGAACCGGGGGCCAAACCGGTTATGAATGTCCGGGGTGGTGAGGGCTCACTTTTTGAGCAGCCCCAAAATCAACTGGCAAAACACCTACAACAAAAATACGTGATTGGCCCCCAGTGACGCACCATGTCTATTCAAGTTTGGTCTTTTTGCATCCTTTTTCCGCCGAGGTTATGGCTTTTTGCCTTGCTTCCCAGAACCGGCTCAGCCGATTTAGAAATTTTTGTTTCTAGGCTATCTTGGGTGAATCATTCTTTGGGAGAGTGGTCATTTTCATGGGAATTTGGATCTAGGTGCGCTGTAGCCAAGGTTCAGGAAAAAATACTTATCACAACCGCCCATGGGTTCGGTCCAGATGGTTTAAAGGGCACGTTCAGGGAGGTTTTTTTTGGAAAAAAGCAAAGATTTAGCCGCGACCGGGGGTCGAACCCGGGACCCCCGCTCGGGAGGCGCGGATGGATACCAGTCAGCCATAGCTACAACCTGGCAAGGGGCGAGGGGCGCCCCACGCCGCAAAGGAGGGGAATTGCCTGCCACGACACGGGCAGGCAGTGCGCGCGGTCCCAACGTCCATAGGGTGTACACGTTGGGACGAGTACACGGCCCCTCCCTGAACGTGCGCTTTAAGGGAAAGGGCGTACTATGCGTGTTTTTCGCGCGTTGCGTGCGGGTACGCGGAATAGCAACCGGTTTTTAGCTGCGCAGGCCTGTTTTCGCAATTGCGCGACGCGTCTATCCCACGCGTTGCGGTCTTCCCGCGTTTCCAAAACTACCGGACGTTTTATTAGGAGCCGGGCCGCTGTGTTATATCCCAAACTCGAAATGTTACCTTTAAAGGCACCAATAAGTGCCAAAAATCAGGCTCGCCGGGCCAAGTACACCACACGCAAAGGACATTGCAGATTATACTCTTACCGTGGCCAAAAACCGATGAGGGTTGTCGAGGGCAAACCGCCAGGATCCCGACATTCAAAATCCCGAAAGCCATAATCCCGACACCCAGAAACCCCCGATTTTAAAGCCATTTAAGGGTAAAATGGCCGAAAAGATCACATTTTGGCTGTCGGGATTTTCAATGTCGGGATTATGGTTGTCGGGATTTTGGTGTTGTTGTGTGTTTTTGCCAAATTAGTGTTTGCGTTTGCATGGTTTGTGAATAATTTACGTGATTTTGTCAACTCTAAGAGCGCCTGGAACCGTGTTTTGGAATCCCGTGTAGCTGCCTGCCATAACTGTCGAGAACTAGTAGATGGAGAGGGTAGAATTTCACACTTCTAACCTCCTTTAAGCGCTCTTTTGAGAACCAATATGAGCATGAGCTAGAGATTTCTAAAAATAGGGCATGTTTCAGCTACCGCTGCTAAAGTGCGTCATAACTCCATTCCGCGAACGCGCCACTACTCCGTACACCCCACCGGAAGTCCTGGGTGCGTCTTGTATTTTGTTGACGAGATCGCGGTGATCTTTTGATGATTGTACAATCGCTATCTCAGGCTCATGCTCCTCTCTCTATCCCCAGCTCATGCTCCCCATGCCTCGTTTTCCCTTTATCGTCTCGCCCCTTCCGCTCTCTCGCTTTTTGAGCTCTCGCTGAGCTCTCACCCGGGTCGACCGTACGCCCCCCAAAAAGGGATGGCCCCAGAGGTGATGCTCCTCCCTTTTCTCCTCCCCCTTTTTGGATTTATGGATTTTGTCGGGACCTCCCCCAACCGGAAATCTGTTTAAAACCTATTCAGGTCTCCGGATTTGGCCAGGCTATGGCATTCTAGGGCTTGGAATCCGAATCCGGAAATGCATTTCGTGATTTTGCCGGATTTCTCAAACTAGACCGGACATTCCGGACCAAAACCTTACCGTGGGATTTCCGGCTTAGCGTTTTTTAAGTTTAAGCCCAAGCGCGCAATTAAGCCTGGGGCGGATCCGGAAATGAAAATTTTCTGCCGGAAAATCGCTAGCGGATCCGGAAAATAGGTTTCTTTCCGATTTTTCGAAGTTCCACTTTGCGCATTGGCGATATGAGAATTTTACAATCTTTTCTTCCTTTTTCGAAAGAGAAGCTTTGTTTCTGGCCGGAAATCGGATCCGGAAAGCTAAAAAACCTTGAACATGAGAAAATCAGATTCAGTACACTCACTTTTTGATGCTTCATGTTCTGATGTGAAGATTCTCCTCCTATCCAATCTCCTCCATCAATCGATAATTCTACTTTTTCGTATGTTTCTAATTTTAAGTGTTCTATTACGTTACTTTATTAATTTCTATTTTCAGAAACCCCTCTCCAAGAATGAAAGAAGAAAAGAAGATTGTCATGCCCGCCCCGAGGAGGCGAAGGGCCACAATTCGAAAGGATATTGTGCCGATCGAGGGTGCAAACAGAAATCGTACGTGCTTGCTTTCTTTGTTGTATGCTACGATATAATAAGAATGTATTTAACTGTAAACCTTAAACTTTGGAATCCTTCAAATTTTTCTCCATTCTCAAAATGAAAGTTTTTGACCATTTTAAAGTCCTGTTTTACCTAAAAATCAATTGATCCGAAAAGCTTCTATTTTTCAGGCTTTGCCCACTCTCTCTACTGGCTCGCCTACAGACATACCGGAATTGCTTTCCGGCATGTGATGATGCTCGTCCTGATGGCGGCACTGACAATTGTTGGCGGATGGTGCTTTTTGCAGATTGAGAGGCCGGCTGAGCAGCAGGTAATTTGCATTTTTATTTTAAGTCAGGTTATTTTGAGATTTTTCAGACCTTAGATAGCTTACTCTCTTCCTTCCTTGACAGAGCATTTTCAGATTTATGAAGACGCAATGAACAAGCTGAATGACGTACTAAAGATCCAGTCGAAAGATTTGGTTGCGCAGCTGAAATTTGAAAATGGATCGGATCCGGATGTTTTGAAGAATAAGATTAGGGTAAGTTCTGAGACAGTGAGAGCGATAGAGAGAGCGAGAGAGCGAGAGAGAGAGGGAGGGAGAGAGCGTGCGCGCGTGAGAGAGAATGGAAGAAAGTGAACGAGAGTGAGAGAGAGATAGAGAGAGCGCGCGCGAGAGAGAGTGGAAGAAAGTGGACAAGAGAGAGAGAGAGAGAGAGAGAGAGAGAGAGAGAGACGGAGATATATCGAGAGAGTGAAAGAGAGAGAGAGAGAGAGAGAGAGAGAGAGAGAGAGAGGGAAAGAGAGCAGGCGAGCGAGAGAGAGAAAGAGAGAGTGATAGAGAAACATAAACAGAGAGAGAGCGAGAGAGAGAGAGAGAGAGCGAGAGAGAGAGAGGGAGGGAGATATAACTAAAGCTAATCGCTCAGTTAAAAATTACAATTTTAGACAGTCTACCATGCCCTCCTTGAGGCGGAAGATCGATATACCAAATCCGTATACTTCAAGGTCGAAGACCCCGACGCGAATTACGCGTGGAGATGGTATTCGGCTGCCGTATTCTTCTGCACTAACGCCTTCATGACGGTTGATTACGGTAGCTTTTTTAAAATTTGCGTTCCCTGAAATTTTTTTTGTACGACACGTTAATTTTGTTAATGTATAAATTGACCTTTTTAGAAAGCAAAAATTATATTTTTTTAATGAATTATTCCTTTTTAGGTACCGTACCCGCCGTGACGGATCTCGGTCGTTTTATGACGATCTGCTTCACGCTAATCTCCATCCCACTGGCCGTCGTGGTTACTCGTGACCTCGGCCAGGCAATTCTCTACCAGATCACGAAGATGTACAGCTACTGCGCCCGACTGTAAGTTGTTGTGTAACGTAACGGATCGTATCGTCGCGGGACGTAGCGTGCCTATAGAATGGCGTCCCATAGCGTAGCGTAGCGTAGCGTTCTTCATATATCATATTGTATCGTACCGTACCGTACCGAGTATCTTGACGCTAGTATCCCGTAACGTATCGTATGGTATCGTAGCGTAGAGTACAGCAAAGTAGCTGATCGTCGACTGGCGAGGTCAACCGTTTCGTAACGTACTAGCGTTTCATGCCTGGCATGCCACCGTTTTCTCACATAGCGTACTGGCGTATTGCTTCGTCGCGTACATGCATATCTTCTTTTGAATGCTTAGGACGTTACCTAAACTTTAAAGACGCCAGAATATCTCATCTATCACTTGCTGGCTCCTTTAACAGGCTTAAATTTCAGAGGAACCCCGACAAAAGACGAATCCGACGGGGTATCGATTGGCATCACGATGGCTGTCGTTTTGATGTTTGGTGGGTCAATCAACTATAATAATTTTCTTGACGCGTCTGTCCGTCCGTCCGTCTGTGTGAAGCCGAATTCAACTCGAAGGGGAAAGGAGCTAGAGCTTAGCTCTCTTCGGATTCGGATAGAGCGCCGTCAGAAACCCCCAAACTGATAAAAAAATTATGAAAAAGTTTTAGTTTAAATTATTAAAATTAACTTTGAAAGTTTTTTCCTTAGTAAAAGGGGTGGGGGACGGAGGTTGGCATGATTTTCGCATAGTGAGCCAGGTGGCGCGCGTTTCGTGGATGAAAATTTTCACGGAGGATTTCATTTCTTTTTTTCTCTCATTCCATCCGGTCGGTCGTTATTTTTGTTTTTTAAGGGGATTTCGGCTAGGGGAGGTATCTGAAGCCATCAGGGAGGTATCGAAGTAGTTTTGAAGGGATTTCAGCCATGGGGGGTATCTAAAGCCATCAGGGAGGTATCGAAGTAGTTTTTGAAGGAGATTTCAGCCATGGGGGGTATCTAAAGCCATCAGGGAGGTATCGAAGTAGTTTTTGAAGGGGATTTCAGCCATGGGGGGTATCTAAAGCCATCAGGGAGGTATCGAAGTAGTTTTTGAAGGAGATTTCAGCCATGGGGGGTATCTAAAGCCATCAGGGAGGTATCGAAGTAGTTTTTGAAGGGGATTTCAGCCATGGGGGGTATCTAAAGCCATCAGGGAGGTATCGAAGTAGTTTTTGAAGGAGATTTCAGCCATGGGGGGTATCTAAAGCCATCAGGGAGGTATCGAAGTAGTTTTTGAAGGGGATTTCAGCCATGGGGGGTATCTAAAGCCATCAGGGAGGTATCGAAGTAGTTTTTGAAGGAGATTTCAGCCATGGGGGGTATCTAAAGCCATCAGGGAGGTATCGAAGTAGTTTTTGAAGGGGATTTCAGCCATGGGGGGTATCTAAAGCCATCAGGGAGGTATCGAAGTAGTTTTTTAAGTGGATTGCATGAAGGGTAGTCCGAAGGCCAGATGGTTACAGTCGCGAAGCGACTGGAACCATCTGGTTTCTGGATATTTTAGAAGCTGCAAAAATCTGTTTTCGAAATTAAACGCAGTATTCAAATTATTCTGGCGGGAAATTTCAAACAAGTCGTCTTGCTATACTTTGACCATTCAACGCCACCTGCTGCCCTTTCCCGATCTCTCGACGTTGATCCGTTTTCTGTTTATCTATCCCATTTCGAATTGACCTTGCCGGTTTCGTCGCGTAAAATTTATTGTCTTTCCAATATGGGATCTCTTGAGCTACCGTAGCCCTAAAAAATTTACAATAATGACGATTGAATGGCGGATTCAAAAGGTATTTTGCTTCGGCATTGATCCGTCAAAAAAAACCGTTAGAAAAGTGGTGAGAACCGGAAGCGAGAAAAAATACATTAAACCAGGGTCGAAAAGCCGCTTCGCGACTTTTCAACCCTGGCCCCGGTCTAGCCCCAGAATAGTCTTAACTCTGCATTCGTCTCTCGAATTTTGATGAGAAAAATTAAAAACGATACTCTCTAGCTGATTATATAGGCTCTTTCCACTTCCGTTGTATGCTAATTTTTTCCTACCAAAGAGTATTCCCAACAATTTTACAAAAACTTAAAGTTAATGTCGAAAATAGCTGACTTTGTAAAATCTGATATGCGTGCAGTCATCTCAGGGCCATTACGCACCTACTGACGTATCATACGTACCTTAAAATTCATTTCCTATCGAGATATCCTCCGGACACCCTGACGGAAGTTGCATGCAAATGCACACACACTCACACACAAACACTATTTTTTATATAATACATTAAATTAATGCAAAATAAATTAATTTACCAAATAAAGTAAATCCAAAGAATCTAGATGTAGATCGTATAAAATTCCTCTTTTTCAGTATCCTGGTTCTCGTGTGCGGCATTCACCTACTGGTACGACGGTCTGTTCGGACCGAATAGTATCACGTACTGGGGTGCCGTATACCTCGCATACCTCACTGTCACAACGATTGGAATGGGAGATTTGATGCCAACGTATACCTATGTAAGTATTACTCAACTATTACTCTACTTTTCGATAGCTGAATGTGGCATTTTGATGTATAAAGTCAGACAGAAGATTTATATATATTTTTAGCGCGATCCCGCCTGGAAATTCGTCCATTTCTTCGTTGGCATGCCGTTCAGGGTGAGTTTTTGAGCATTTAAGTTGATTTTAACCAAATTTTCCGGATTTAGATTTTTATACAACTAATTCCAGATCGTCAACCGCTGTACCTTCGTCGGAATCGAAAAAAGTGTCTTCGGCGCGTTCAAGGGCTTCGAGCAGCGCACGGAAGCGCTCTTCCAAAATCATGTTGCCGAAAGGAGGGATTCGGTCAGTCTTAAAAACTATTTAGAACGTATTAAAGAAATACCTAACGTTTTCAACCCCAACCTAACGGTGTAAAAATGTAAAGTTATTAATTAAATTTGGAAAATTGATTAAATAAAATTTAGTACCAAGATAGATAGCGCGTGGTGTATCTTGAAAAATAAATTATTTTGATTTTGTTAGCGTGATTTCGCTATGTTTTTATAAATCAGACAAAGCTGTTTGAATCACAAATATAACAAGGTTACTTTCAGAGCTCAACCCCATCGGAAGCTGGTCCCGGTTCACCAACGATCGACGTTTTCGGAGGAGATTTCGGTCGTGTCCGCATCGCTGGAAAACAGCTCGAATAAGGCCATTGTCAACATTTTTACAGATCTCTCATTTCTATCGGTATTTTTCGCCTTCAATTCTGTGGATTTCGCAACGGGTATTTTGCATAAACATTTACTAAAATGCCGATTTATATACGTTTATCTGTTGAAGATGGCGAAAATAAAATACAGAAACACAAATCGCAAAATTCGAAAAATTCTCATAAATTTTTTTGTAGGCGGTAAAAAAAGTTTTGTGCAGAGTCTTGGGATACAGTACACAATGAAAAATGGATAAAATCATAGCAATTTATAGCCTGTACTCCTCCAACACCTCGTACCAAAAATCGAAGTCTTCGTCGGTGAGGTAGCCGCCGTTCGCGTATACCTAGAAAAGTATCCTAACATATTGTCAGAGAGCGCGCGAGAGAGTGGGCGAAAGCGAGAGAGAGAGAGAGAGAGAGAGAGAGAGAGAGAGAGGAGAAAGAGAGAGAGAGAGAACGAGAATGACAGAGATGCATAAAATCATTTTGCCTACCTTTTCGATATGTGCCTCCCCGATGGTGTGCCGGATCAACTCCTCAAGGCTTGGCAGCGTTTTCTGGCAGTTATGGCAGTGCTAAAAACAAAAAAATCATAACGTTATTTTTGCAGTTTGTAATCCTCAATCAAGCAAAAACCAACCACTCTCAAGTCCACAAGTGCCACCTCCTTGTTAGCGCACGTCCAAAAGTCGAATTTCTGTGAGAAGTGCTTGCGGAGTTGGCCGGCTTTGGCTTGGCTTTCGTTTTCTGAATCAAAATTTTTTTGGTCAAATCATAAAGGTCTTATCAAGGCAAAAATCTTCCAAGGGTCTAATGTAGTAGAGTATACATGGGTCGGGGCCTGGGGGCGCCGCCAAATGCCCCTCTCGAGGAGCCTTTTGGGGGCGTCTTGGGTGGGGCCGGCGGGCGCCCTGGGTGGGGCATTTTTCCGGTATGCAGCGATGCAAATTGCGAAAAAACGCTTTTCAGATGACTTTTTGCAATTTACATCGCTGCATACCGGAAAAAGGCCCCACCCAAGACGCCCCCAAAAGGCTCCTCGAGAGGGGCATTTGGCGGCGCCCGCAGGCCCCGACCCATATATATAGTAGAGTAACTTTATTTGGTTTTAAAATACCGCCAAAAATGTAAAAATTTTTGGACTATTTTAATGGTATTAGTGGACCAGGATGAAACCATAGGATGATCTGAAACCTGATGAATACTTGAATGCCCTGTAAACAAAAAAAAAAATTAAAATTAGGTAAAATAGGAATAACGAAAACAACTAAACGTTTTAAAGGACCTCTGAAGTCAGTGGCTTTCTAATAACTAAAAGCTGAATTAAATCTAATTAATAAAATCACGAAAATCATCTTAGACCTACCAGTTAGCCGGCAATTTATCGAATTCCTGGATGAGGCAGTGAATACTGGTAAATCTACCGTAGCTGCTTGCATTGCTTTGAGTTTTCAAGGATAGACGGATGAATCGTGTTTTGGTGGATCTTTTCGGCTTATATTCGCCCTTATTCTCTATCCTTTTTCGGGCATCACCCACCTAGTCCAACGTAATTTCACTCAAAGCGATAAAATCTTTGGTTCTCGACAGCTTCGAGAACGGTCTGTTATTTTGTGTCTACCCTCAAAAAGATGGTCAAAAACGGACCCCATGAGGAGATCGAAAAGGAAGGCAACTTGAGACTTTGGTAACACGCAACTTCAGCAAAATCGTTAAAGACCGTCAGAAAGATCAAAATTTCGTTAAAAGCGAGAAATTGCGCACCGGGCGGGGTCGAACCCGCGATAGTTCGCTCCAGAGTCCGACGCGCTAGCCACTATGCCACATGGCCGAGTGGAGAAGGAAGTCAGAGGCGCCCCAAACCCCAGAGGGCCTTTGCCCAGTACGGGGTGCAACTAATGACGCCTCTCTCTGCGCGTCCTTGGGGGCAGCACCCTCGGGGTGACAGTGCGCGTTCAAGAGTTCTAGCAGTCTTTAAGTGATCCTGAAACCCAGAGGAATAGTGATAGTCGCAGTAAAGAAGGACGATCTGCAAATAGCAACGATTTTCGGCCATTTGAAATGAAAAATTATTTAACAGACTTTTAAAGGTGTTCAGAAATAGCCATTCTTGTCGGAAAATCGATATCTTTTATTTTTAAAACCTACATTTGTAAAGTTTCCTTGCGGCTAGGCGTGTTAAAAATAATTTGGCACGTTTCCTCCTTTTACCTGGATAGCTATGCCTCCAATCCCGTTTTTACGTGCCATTCCTTCAGATAAATCGGGGTCCAAAATGGCACCGGGAAGTGATGATTATTCCCTTAAAATGCCATTTACAATCTTTGGTCGCCTGCCGTAAATTGCAGCCGTTTTTTGACCAATTTTACTATCAATTTACGGGGGTCCCGTGGTCATTCCCTGACTACCTCTCTATCTCTCACTCTCTGACTCTCTCACTCTCTCTCACTTTCTCACTCTCTCATCTCTCTCTCTCTCTCTGTCTCTCTCTCTCTCTCTCCTTACGGATGCAATCGTGGAAAACTAGAGATCGAGGTATGCCTCGATGGATTCTGAAAAACTGATAAGACAGCAGCAGGGCACACCTTAAAATTTGTGTACCACCGTTTATAGCCTCTCCCGGGCGTCAACAAACGTAAATTCGTATTTCCACGGATACTCTCAGTTTTTGCGTGATTTCCAAAGGTAAATGATCCGTTTAAGAACTACCGTAATACGCTAACTTTCAGACTATTCTCTGGCTAAATAGACTAGATTATTTGTTACTACGCTATAATATCTAGTTTTTGTTAAGCTTTTTATGATGTTTTCTGCCTGCTAATGCTAGCCCGAATTCTACCGTAATCTTCCGGCGGGATGCACGGGTTTGGGCGGTGTTTTTGGGTATTTGCGGCCCTCGCCTTATTGTTGGCTCTTTTGGGCGTATTCCTAGTCGGCCCGTTCTATTTTGTGCTATTTGAGAAGCTGGTGCACGGGCAGATACCGTTGCGGTAAGTCACTTTTACTAAAAATCCAGAAGATTGCCTATATTGTCAACATTATTGGGCTTCGAAATTCTTGAAGATAATAGAGAACTTCTCTATTCTGGCGCGCATGGTAAAATTTAGCGGAAACTCCGAAAGAGAGCGAGAGAGAGAGAGAGAATGAGAGAGAGAGAAAGCGCGAGAGAAATAAGAGAGAGAAAGATAAAGAGCGCGAGGGAGACAGAGAGAGAGAGACAGAGAGACAGAGAGAGAGAGAGAGAGAGAGAGAGAGAGAGAGAGAACGCGATAGGGAGGGAATGAGTGAGAACGTGGGAGAGCGAGAGAGATACAGCGAGAGAGAGCGAGAATGAGAGAGAGAGAGAAAGCGCGAGAGAAATAAGAGAGAGAAAGAGAAAGAGCGAGAGGGAGACACAGAGAGAGAGAGAGAGAGAGAGTGATAGGGAGAGATATGTTCTAAATTCATAATAAAATGGAATTGGTTGAAATGGAACCGATTACGCTATGAAATTCGGTTGGGAAAATCATACTCACTAGGTAAAATTGTGCGCATTAATGGGATAACTTTTACCTTCCCATCGCTTTGTGAAAATATTCATAAATAGCGGGTTTTGGAGCGTAACGTAAACTTCGATGAGCGCAAAAAGTGGAGTCGTGCAAGAAATGGTTTTTTCTTGCGCGCGCTAAAAATCTCTTAATTCCAGAGAAAACGAGGATGGCAGCTACGCAAAGTTGACGTATTATTGGCAGAGTATGCCGGTCGACGAGTTCTGGGCTCTTTATATTTTTAACATTACCAATCCCGAAGAGGTGGTCTATAACGGGGAAATGCCGAGATTAGCTGAGATTGGGCCGTATGTTTACAGGTTGGTTATACTTACAGGTGGTTCAGCTTTCTTGATTGTCTAAATATACTTTTTCTTTAAAGAGATAGGGGCGGCATAAGTCAATAGATTACGCGAGGGAAAGAAAATGTCTCTGCGCCTCTCCCCTGGGAGCCCTCTCTCGCGCGAGATCGCCGCGGGACCTGTTGAACCCCCCCTCCCCAAGGGGGGTTCAACAGATGCCGTCCTCATCTCTTTAAATTCTGAATTTTTTTAGGTTCAGCCATTAGTGGCTATTGCAAAACGTTTAGTTATACTAAATTTAATGACGAGGTCATCCGTCTTTATTTTCAGAGAAACGGAATTCAAACAAGAGATCCGCTTTATGGATGATGGAAATACGGTGTATTACCGTAATAATAAATCTTGGTTTTATCGGCCGGATCGGAGCTGCTCGTACTGTAGATATGACGATTATATCATTATGCCGAATCCGGCTTTTATGGTATGTTTGAGAAATCCGAGAATTCTAGACATATTTTAATTGCGTAAAATTGAGCTAGGATTTTTTCAAATGTAGTAAATTAAATTTCTAGAAAACATCACCGTTTATTTTAATTTAAAAGCGGAAGGCCTCTGAAAATCGCTTTTAGGCAGTCGCAGGTGAAATGCTGAAATGGAACGAGACGAACCGGCACGGACCGAATAATTTTATTCTGAACTTGGCCATGTTGCTGGTGGGGGAGAATCCGTTACGGTAGGAAACACGGGGCTGTCTAGGCTTCGAATTTGGCCAGAAATCGTAAATTTCATTCCAAAAAAAACCGAATAGAAAGGAAGTAAAGGCACTTTTAGTTTTGAAACATCACTTTTTGGATTCAAGCTTTACTAAAAATTGCTAAAAATAAGGCAATCTAGCAGAGATTCTTCAAGAAATTGGATTCGACCAGAAATAAACGGGCAAATCATATAAAGAAGACTTTTAGGAGAATCCCGGTCGCGGGAATCCTATTCGATTCCTACAACGATCCTTTAATCGACCTCATCAACAGCTGGCTGTACACAGCACTCCTTGATGACGAGGGAAAACTATTCGGGTTGAAAATCCCGCCGATGAAGGCGTTGGGATACTTTCCGCTGGTGAGAGAGAGAGCGCGATTGGGAGAGACAGAGAGAGAGAGAGAGAGAGAGAGAGAGAAGAGAGAGAGAGAGAGAGAGAGGGAGCGCGGGTGAACAAGATATTCCATTTTTTAGTTCAACCACACTTGCGATGAGGACTACGTCGCTTGGACCGGCAAGGATGACGTCAAAAAAACGGGGGTGATCATTAAATGGTACGCTACTTTACTATAAACGAGAAAATATAAAAATTTAGGGCCGGAAATACCTCACTGGACTGGTGGAAGGGCGACTATGCCAGCTCGCTGAATTGTAGTGGTAAGGAGAATTCCAAAATTTGAAACTGAGATCTTTAAGTTAAAATCCTACTATTCCATTTTCGATTTTTTTGACAGATTGTTCCAAAAATAATACAAAAAATCATAGAAAGACTGCATTATGATTTTTAGATGGCTCCTTCAACAAGCCGGGCCTGAAAAAGGATGAAGAGTTGAAGATTTTCCAATCTTTGGGATGTCGGTGCGTTTTTAGAAAATTTCAATGATTTTCATAGTATTTTAGTATAATTTTTGGCGCTTTAATTTGTATTTAATTTATACGTTTTTATCGAGTTCTTCAATACAGAAATACCCTAAAAACATCCAAATTCCAGGACATTCCGCTTCAACTACGCGGAGAAGGGAATTTTGGAAGGGATTCCGGTGGGTTTTTGAACGTTTTTAGGCTAAACAAATGTAATATTAACATTTCGGATATCTTATGACCCTAGGGAATCTTTTTCAAAAATTTTTATCCTATTTTTATCCTAGAAATCATTAAAAGTCGAGAATTGTAGACAAACAACTACAAGCTGAAAGACGACGAATTCGACACGACAATACCTAAAAACTACGGCTATCGATATGAGAATTATGAGAAGAAGGTGAAAACTTATTCTGAATCTAAAACGGGTATTTTAGGACTACGCGCCGAATTGGCCGTGCGGCCCGAATAAAACCTACAATCCGAACGATGCACGTTGCAAAGACGTGGATTGTTTCCCGTACGAGAACTGGTGCGACACGTGCTGTGATGGTCGGTCTTAACTACCAAAAACCGTTTCCGGAAGTCCAAAAAAGCCAGAAAATAGCGTGCAAAATGCGTACTCCCTTCAAAAATCATTATTTTTTCTACATTTTGGCTGTTTCTGTTAGTGTAGCGCTCTTAGTAACTGTTATAACCCTCCAAATTAGCGGAAAATCTCCTATCACTCTTTTAAACTCAGGAACACACTACCAAAACACGGTGTTCATGCCGCCCGGGATGGTGCCGATGAGATGCCAACCAGCTCGGGATGTCGAAGTCCCATTTCCAGCATTTCTATCGCCCCCGCACTTCTTGTGGTCGCCGCCCGAGGTGGGTTTTATAGCAAAAAAGGTTGAAAGACAAGCGCTGGTTTAAAAACTACAAACCTAGAAAAACTACAAAAACACGAACCGCGAACAGCTTATAAAAGTTCAGATCACTCGCTCAATCGTCGGGATCGAACCTAATGTTGCACGGCACGACCCGAGCTTATTCCAGGTTCATGGGGTAGGTAATAAAACATCCAAGATTATCTGGAAAAAATGTAGCTAACCGGCGCAGCAGTCAAAGGATTTGTCAGGCTTCAAATTTCCATTCCACTCTTCAAGGACACGATGCTCGTGTGAGTTAAACTAGGTATTTTGGCCTAAAGTGACCTTGAAAAATAATCGTTAAAGCAACTTACAAAACTCTTCGAATTTTCAGCATGATGCAGCGGCTACAAACCGTGATCATCCCCTGCGCGTGGATCGAGCTGACCGTTGAGGTTTGTGCCCAAATTCGATTGAAACTACTAATTCTAAATTACTATAACTGGCACCTCTCGTTTTATAAAACCAATTTTCTATCAAAACCAAGCTATCAAAACATGGAAACAGCATGAAATTTAGATGAAAGACTACGCGCATCGTTTTATGAAGTTACTTATGGTCACCGTGCCTATGATAATCCTCATCGTCGGTTGCGTGTTGATAGCGTTTCCGTTATTACGTAAGTATAGCTCAAAATTATCAACTGTTCTTACGCGGTTTTCCCCTAATAGCCAATCTGCCAACTTCAATAGAAGATGTGTTTCTAAATGCGCTTAAAAGGAAAACTTTAAAAGATCTATAAAATTCAAACTCTAGATTTTTACGACCAAAATCTCAAACGTTTTGAATATTTTTTGACTAGTTTTTAACGTCATAATTATCTAAATTTCATTAAAAAAGCTCTTCTAATAATTTTCCAATGTTTATTTACCATCTGAATATAGAAAAAGATTCGGAAATAGTAAATAACCTCGAACTTCCAGTGCTCATCTCCTACGTTGCGATTCGGGCGCGAAGCCGGAAATACACCAGCATCGTCGTCCCGCCGAATATCCGGGTTGAGACAGAGGATGGAGCCTGGAAATGACGCTTTGCAGCGTTTAGTGTAGATAAAATATATATTTCTATACCATCTCTTAAAAGGCAACAACTCTTAGATTTCCTTTATTCGTCACAAACAACAATACCATCATCTCAACGCAAACAAACAAGAGCACTAGAAAAACAGTGGCAACAACGTGAAAATCAACAAAACAACAAATCAACATTTTTTTGGGGGAATTTATTTTCTTCTCTTTCCCTTGGCTTTTCCGCCGGCTTTTATCGGGCTGATCACTTGCACGTCATCATCCTCATCATCGTCGTCGTCACTGCCGACCTCTTCTTTCACCTGAAAATTAATTAAATAATTTTATATTAATTTAAAAATCGAATTTAAATAATAAAAATAAATTAAGTATTTATTAATATGTAAAAACCAAACCTCAGCGCGCTTTGTGGGGGCCGGCTTCGCTTTTCCGGCGTCTCCTCTAGCAGATACTCGCTTCTTTTTGAGGGGCGGGGAGGCTTCTTCCTAAAAATCAACATTTTCGCTTGAAATGTATATTTTAATGTACCTCATCACTTTCTTCTTCTTCATCTGCCGCCTCCTCATCGCCCTCGTCTTCTGAATCGTCACCCTCCTCCTCGTCGTCACTTTCTTCATCTTCACCACCGGATTCCGATTCCTAAATAAATTATTTTACGGGTTATCCAGTAATTCCAGCCCAGTAATGCATAGCAACGTACCAGAAAGTATATGTGTTTTTTTTGTAAAATTTAGCTATATTTCGATTTTAAAATTATCTAAAAATTTAGAAAAATGTTTAAAATTTACATTCTGTCGAAAAATTGTTGTTTTTAGTTTTTATTTTAATAAAACGCGTTCAGGAGGTTTAAAAAGCGTAGCAATGTTTTCATAGAAATTAGAAATCAATTTTACGTAGTTATAACTAATTCAAACCAGGGTTGAAAAGCCGCTTCGCGACTTTCAACCCTGGCCCCGTCTGATCCCATGAAATTCTTCACTTTACATCATTTTCCCGAATTCAGATGGCAAAAAAATGAAAACTCTGCCTTTCTCCCATTATATAGGCTATCATCACTACGGTGTATGTTAATTTTTCCTAACAAAGAGGGTTCCCGAAAATTTTACAAAAACTTAAATTTAACGTTGAAAATAGCTGATTTTGTAAAATCTTAGAAGTGCGCAGTCATCTCCAGACCATTGCGCACCTAATGACGTATCATACATACCCCTAACTACCCTCCTTATTGAGATACTACTGGAACACGCTGACGGAAGTTGCATGCAAAGTGGCACACACACACAAACACTATTTTTTATATATAGTAGGATCATACCTCATCAATGGCACCCCACGCCTCGCTGGCGTCACTTTCATCGCCGTCAGAATCGGCCTCAGTTTTTGGCTCCTAAACGAAATTCAAAAACAATTTTTGGCAATCAGTACCTTTTGATTAATCTGCGCCCATTCCTCCTCAATCTCCTCCTGCTCCTTCTTGGCCGTCTTGCGAATCGACAGCTCGTCGCGCATCAGCACAGCGTTCAGCCGAGTTTTGCAGTAGACCTAAAAAAACGTTACGATGACGTCAAAATCTCGACGCAACCTTGCTGACAAGCTTCCGGGTCGTGGAATCGTGTATCCGGGTGAATCGATCGATACCGCAGCTGGCAACGTAGGGGAGTGTCGGATGGCCGTAGATCGAGCGAATGGCACCAGCTTGGCCTTTGTATTTGCAGACGAGCATTACTAAAAAATATGCATTTGCGCGAATTTTTGTTTAAAAAATGATATTAGTTAAATCCTCACTTCTCGTCCCTCTCCAGTCAAAAAGACCCAGCTCTCCGTGCGTGTTGCCGGCGTAGATCTAAAAAAAAAGAATTTTTTGGCATTGGAATAGATTTTTGGGAATTTTAAGTAGGTGGAAACCCGAGATTTCCCCTTATTTAACCTATACCTCTGTATTCAAACATTATAATTTCTGTTAGTGTTTTTCTTCGCCTCAAATTACTAAAAAACCCATGACATTTTTAGTCGCCATTTTTTATAATTTTCGTACAGTTTCCAGCAGTGATTAAATTCGAAATAATAAAATCATTACAACCACCACTTCAAAATATTTTTGATGCTCTTTCTATACGTAAAAACGACGCAAAAACCGTAAAAATCATTTCTTCTATTAGAGAGGCTACTGTAACAGCAAAAATTCACCTGTTTGTCCTGGTTGCTCAACGAGATGGCATTGATCGGCGACTCCATCCACTTCAGCTGCATCACCGGCCGCCGCTGGGCCCTCATGTCGTATAGTCGGAGCTAAAAGACAAGAATTAAAAAAAACTATAAAAAACTACCGTTTTAGTTCCAGTGCCGGTGATGAGCGTCTCCGTGTTGGGCATCAACCGTACATCCTTGTCCCAGATTTTGATGGCCAACTGCAGCTCGTCTGGGGGCACGTTTTTCGAGATCCACGTCGGCTTCTCGGGCTTCTCGAGGTTGAAGACTTTTACTGGGCAGTCTTTCCCGCCGGCCGCAATCCGGTCTCCGCATCCGTTCATGCAGAGGAGCCCCTAAAACCGAAATAATTCAATCAAAAAATCCATACCGGTCCGCCATTCATCGTCGCCAGCTCCGTTCCCTTGCGATCGGCCACCAGAATCGAGCCCGTCTCGCAGGCCGTCACGATTTGGTCGCTAAAAGGAACAAATCAGGAATGAATTTTTTAAAAAAAACTGGCTTTTTAGTATCTAGGATTTTTAATGTAAGTCTCACCACGCTTTTTTACTATCGCCACGTCAAAAAGTTACGTTCTGCTATTTAAAAAAAAACTTGAAAATGCCGATTTTTCGACCACCATGTTCAATTTGCAGCCAAAAATTTTAAAATGTTAAACATTTTCCTAAGCTTTCTGAAGTTCATAATTTTCCAAGAAAAAAGGAAGCGCTTGACGCCGTTTTATTTTGTTGTTACTAGACGTAAAAACTTTGATTGACCGTTTCTCCGACTTTTGTAAGCCGTTTTTCACTTGAAACATAGCTAACTTTACCAAAAATTATTAAAATCGTCGCCACTACGTTCCTATGTATATCCAAGCTCATCAGCCTTTTTTAAACCTTCAGCTTCCCTCCGGAAATCTACAGAACGCCAAAATCTCTATTTAAAAAATCTTACGTCGGCGTCAAATACAGCCCATTGATCTTCCCAGTGCCCGGCACGGTGTAAAGGTCCTCCCTGCGGCACGTCGAAGTATCAAACGTGCGGATTTGCCGTGAAGCCGTGGAGTAGAGGAGTTGGTTCTGAATCATAATTCTCGGAAAAATTTGCGTTTTTACCTGATCGGGACTGCCAAAGACCATTCTGCTGATTTCGTCCTGTTTCGGCTGCAGATCCTTGACGCTGTTCAGGTTGAGGAATGTGTGGTCGATCAGGGAAAGGCCTAAAGGTAGGGTTTAAAATTTGTAAAAAAAAATCACCTTTCAGACAGCCCGTCGCCGCCGCGACATAGCAGTCGTTC
The DNA here is from genome assembly GCA_958295435.1 of Mesorhabditis spiculigera. Classification (NCBI taxonomy): domain Eukaryota; kingdom Metazoa; phylum Nematoda; class Chromadorea; order Rhabditida; family Rhabditidae; genus Mesorhabditis; species Mesorhabditis spiculigera. The sequence goes on from CATQJA010000927.1 coordinate 20,693, forward strand.
ATATCTGGAAACTAGGAATAGAAATCGTAAAAAAAAGAAAATCGTTACGATAGACGATACGATTAACGATATTGTTTAAAAAGAAAGCGTAAGAATTAAAATGGCTAGAACCATTTCTCTAAAAAAAGAATCAAGAATTCAAAAGCTTATCACAAAGCAAAAAGCGCAAATTTGTGCAATGGATAAAAACACAGGCTCTTTCGCATTATCGGGTAGGGGGACAAAGTCTCTTTCTAGAAATCGTGAAATGCTTTATAACGTAGGTAGTATGAAATGTTCTAAGCGTGTTTTTAGTAAATTTCGCTCTATAGAAAAACAATCAACAAAAGCTTAGAAAATTTTTTTAGGTATTTTTCCTTTCCCTATCTAAATTTGAAAAATCCGCTCTTCAAAAAAGTTGATCTCCCGATAATGCCAAAGAACCAATTAAAAACTATAAAAAACTCTACCGCAAAATTGTAAAATTAAATTACGAATCCAGAAATAAAGGGCTTCAAAACCCATACTTTTTGGACTATAAAAAAATTAATAAATTAAATGTTTATCCGCGTAATAAGAAGTAAGCAATTCAATCAACCCATCAATTATTTGCTATGAACCCGAAAAGATAAATTTGAGATCTGTGAGCAGAGAAAGAAAGGGAGACAGGCGGGGCGGTCAAATTCGCAAAACACCGAGTCGTTAGCTGGGATTGACACTGGGATCGAATGCAATGGGAGGAGGGCAAGGCATCAAAATTGGGAAATAAGCGAACGGAGTAAGTGAAGAATCAAAAAAGTCAGGGCAGAATTATTCAAGATCTATGACTTTCGGGTTGTCGACGCGAGGCTTCTTGACGACGGTGCTTGGGGTAGCCGAGGTGCACATTTGACTAAAAAAAGAGAGGTATGTGGCCAAAATTGGGTTCTTTTTGTATTATCGGGGAGGGGAGCTGAAATTAAAAATCCTATTTTTTGTAGTTTTTTTAAAAGTCGAAAAAATAACTGACCGTAGAAAGGCATTCAGCTGTTCCGGAGTCATGTTGGAGGCGTTGGGAATTTGGTAAAGGCTTTGGGCACCCGCTCTAAAAATTTAAATAGATTTTTGAAAGGTTTCTTGCTCTCTCTCTCACTCTCTCTCCCCCTCTCTCTCTCGCTACTCCAAAAAACTCACGACATTTGCTGAACGGTCCTCTTCTGGCCCAGCGCATTTTGGGGCGTCGAATTGGCGCGCTGCGGCGCCGGCGCAATCGGACGCGCGGCATGCGACGTCGTGGAGGTGCCGGGTCTATTCATAGACGCGGGAATCATACGGGATATGGTCTGTAGATATCGTTCCCTATCGGACGTCGACGGGCTAAAAAAAAACATTTGTCATCTCATAGCAAGTCGATAAATGGTCCACCTAACTACCAACCCCCGCTAACGAACCAGAACCGTTTTACTCATTTTGAAAATGCCATTCGATAGATCGTCGAAAAATATACTCAGAGTTTTCCATAAAGCCCAAAAAACTCATATTTAGGACTATCTTCACTTAACAGACACCTCGATTTGCCCCGCTATTTTATTCCCGTAAAACTCACTTCTTGACCTGCTTGGCTGTCGCGCCCTGCCTCTGGCTCTGCGCTAGAGCCCCTACCGTATTCGGCAACGACGGTATTCTGGAAAAAAATCGTAAAATGGATCAATAATTAAATATATAAAATGCAACATTTTAAAAAATTGAATAAATCACATAAAAATTAAACGAAACTAAAACCCACGTGTCTACAAACTGCTGGAAAGCCGCCGTGGAGCTCGAGGCGGCGGGCTGCATTCCAGGGGGGAGCGGGGCTCGGCCGGGCGGCTTTTTGAATGGCGGACGGCTAGAAAAAATCATTTTATTTGAATTTTTCATTGTTTTAGTTTAATTTTTTAATTTAAAGAAAAACGACTAAAAAGTCATTTCTAAACGAACACGCCAAAAATCTACCCTGTCATTGGCGTGACCGCCTGTTGGACCTTCGGCTTCTGAATCTTCGGCTTTGTCGGGTTTGGAGGGGTCGCTTGGGCTGTAGATGTACTAGCGCCGCTAAATCGGAATAAATCAGAAAATCGCGCAACAAATCCCGAACCTATTCCTGGCAAAGATTCCCGAGGCCTGGCAGTTGCCCTGTGTCGTTGATGTAGTCGCGCGGAAAGTGGATCCATTCGAGGTAGAGGCCGACGACGAGCTCGTCTAAACAATAAAATAACTGGCGCTTTCGCAATATCAGGAGAAAGTTTTTTTTTCGTTTTAATAACAAAGACTTTAACATTCCTTAACATACAAAACCATTAACAAAATTTCCCTAAATTTCAAGTGAAAAACCCTTTCGAAAAATTAAAATTACAAAAATGCTTAAAATTACATATCATGGTCGAAAATGGGGTAAAGTCACTACCCCGAAAAGTCACTACCCCGAAAGTCACTACCCCGAAAGTCACTACCCCGAAAAGTCACTACCCCGAAAGTCACTACCCCGAAAGTCACTACCCCGAAAAGTCACTACCCCGAAAAGTCACTACCCCGAAATAATTTGCATGATTTTCATAGGAAAACCGCATGAAAACTGGATTTTTCCGGGAAAAACAATGCTATCATTTTTCGGGGTAGTGACTTTCGGGGAAGTGACTTTTCGGGGTAGTGACTTTTCGGGGTAGTGACTTTTCGGGGTAGTGACTTTCGGGGTAGTGACTTTCGGGCCAAGACTTTCGGGTAGTGACTTGGGGTAGTGACCGGACGCCGTCGAAAATATATTTTTAATAGATTTAATGAAAAGGATTTTAATAGAATTTAGATTTGACAAAATATTTGCTACGAAGAAAACCATGGTCTGAAAAATTCCGAATTTTAAAAAATCCAAATTTAGGTCGAAAACCGCGAATTTTTGTCCAAAAATTTATATTTTTTTAACCCTTCCAAAGTTTTTTTTCATAAATATTGAGAAAGTTATTACGTTTAGCAATAAAGGAGTAAATCACTCACGGTCTTCGTAGAGGTTGACGCGCCGCCGGCAAGCCGTTCGGCTATCTTCGCGGACGCTTGCTGAGAAATTACACTGTCAAAGTTGTATCAAAACAGAATTACCTGCAAAGCGGCAAACTTCGTCTCGGGTGACTTCATTTTATACATTTCACTCGTCAGGAAAAGTCGGACGCCTGCTGCCTCCTTGGGTGGTCTTGCTGCAGCTTCAGGAAATTTTCACTGTTGAAGAAGAAGCTCTCCGCTTGTTCGATCAACTTGGAGTTGATTCGAGGCTTGTCCGTCGCGCTTTTGCCGGTTGGCGCGGATGCGGGCTTGGGCTTTGAAGTTTGCGTCTGCGGCACGATCGGCTTGTTGATGGAGGAGGTCGGTGGTGCCTAGAAAATAAAATTCAAGTCGTAAAAAAGCCAAAAAATTGGTTCTTTGGCATTATCGAGGGGGAAGAAGCGGACTTATCCTAGAAGTCGAGGTATGCCTAGTCAAGCAATAACTAGTCGTTTAAAAGTGTTTTTAGCAGAATTAAACCATATTTCAAAGCGGAAAAAGTTTTGTAAACAACGTCGAAAATCGCCTATATTTTTATATTAAAGAAAATAAAAAGGCAAATCAATCAATCCATCCATCAAAAATTCTTACCCGGGAGCCTCCAGGAGCAGCTGAGCTCGTGGAGCCATTCGTCGCAGATGGATTCGCAGACTTGCTGACCGGTTGGGTGGTGCTGCTCTCTCGGACGGGAGGCTTGGCCTTTGGAGGAGCTTGCGGAGACGCTGGACCGAAATTCTCGGCCCACACCTTCAGCGCCAAGTCGAGAGGTGTGCCTATGGCCCTAGCCTGAAATGAATCAGAGCTGTGCGAATCCAGAACCTTGAGCTGTAACGGACACCCTTAAGATATTTTTTGAAGCTCAATAAAACCTCTTGAATCAGTTCCGAAAACCATAGCAATCTTAAAAAATCTAGCACAATAAACCCCCCCCCCGCTAACGAAACAGCACCTTTTCCAATGCCCCATGAGAATTATATCCTACCTTATATAATTTTGGCGTGTAACTGTGTGTGTGTGCGGATGTCACTTTCGAGGCCCGATTTGAGGGCCTTCCTGTGCATAAAACGCTCTGATCCTCCGTCACTTGGGGGAATCGACCCTTCTGTTTCCGATGGCGTTCTCAGAATTTTGGTAAAGTACAAGTTTACAAAGTTCAGCCGGTTTTATTCATTTTTGGGGGTACCTGAGGGCTAATTTGCATAATGTGAAAAAATACAAATTTCCTCATTCTTGGCAGTTGCACTCGCGAGTGGACGGGCGGTGAATCTTACAACGTCCCCTTACTGCAGGGACGCTATCGCGCGCTCCTGCGCCCTAACTACAGTAACCCCCCACCGGCCCCCATTACGCTAGCCTATTGCCTTCCTTTCCAAAAACCAAAAATAAGGAGAAAGAAAAAAAGAAACAGAAGGAAGGAAAAATAAGATTATGATGAACTGGAAAATAGCTAACGTTTCCATTTCAGTAATCGAAGTAAAATAGGGGCTTGTTTCTTTTATGATCCTTTTATAGTAAAGAAAGTAGTTTTAGCCCTGAAACACTTCTATCCGGTGCATTTTTTGTCCAAAGACTAGATTTTGAGCATTTCCAGATCGTTTCTGGCCCGGACAACACTTTTTGATGGTGCCATAAAAGTAAATTTTCACAAATCGGGTGCCGCCAGCCATTAAATTGGTAGCTTCCGATTCTGAAATGAGAAATCGTTTGTAAGGTGCTAAATGTTTTTGTCTCATAAAAATAATTAGAGTGGAGCCGTCCAGGTGAAGATTCTAACGGCACTTTTCAACGAACTTCCAAAGTGTTGTGCTCAAAGACCTGAAACCCTCATCCGATCCTTCTTGTTAGCGTTGACGTCGAAGATTGTAAGAATTCTAACTAATTATTCCGCAACGAAAAATAGGTTCCTAATAGTTCTACGATGCTGTTGTACTGACAAATTAAAAAAAATAAGTTTGAGTAAGTTTATAAGGATCTCGAAACGCTGCAAGCAACGCGGCCCTATTTCTCAACATCTTCCGCTTGTTCTTTGGGTAAAAAAACGCTACATCCTATTATCTACCCCGCCTGAACTTCCGGAAGCGACATCGAACTGCGGACGAAGCGCCATTCAATCCTGCTTAGTGCGTAAGAATGTTGAAAGCGTGATTGGTGTCGTAAGACCATTTAAGCTTTACAACGTGCGAAATTATAGCTTTATTTCAAGTATGCCAAATTTCCTACTCCGATTTCTATTTCTTTCTCCTATACTTTTAGTTTTTGGAAAGGAAAGCAATAGGCTAGCGTAATGGGGGCCGGTGGGGTGGGTTACTGTAGTTAGGGCGCCGGGGCGCGCGATAGCGTCCCTGCAGTAAGGGGACGTTGTAAGATTCACCGCCCGTGGTCGGGGGTGGAGGGGTCCGCAGGACCCGAGCTGTCAGAAAGCCAAACTTTTCATGCAATGGCCGCATTCCAGCGCCCAAGGCCCGCGAAGCGGGTTTTGGGCGCTGGTTTGCAAAATTAGTTGACTACAGCAAAAAAATTCAGCCAACCTGCTGCAACTTGGCCCATTCTTTCGGTGACGGTCGTGGGTCGAAGTCATCGATCTTCCAGGGCAGCTCGACATTTCCGGACCCGATAGGCGTGCGGGGCCGCGACGGCGGCTTCACCGGGGCCGATATCGCACGCACAGGCAGTGGCTTGGCCGCCGAGGTGGACGGCTGCTGCTTGGCCTGGATCGTCTTGTCGCACATGGCCAGCAGGGCGCTTGAGCTGGTGGCGGTGGCGTCAGCGAGGAGGGTGGCACTGGTAGACGCGCTAGCACTCGATGATGTGGATGGTTGGCTCCTGAAATAGCGTATTGAAAGGGGAACGGATTTGAGATCAACATGTCAGAATTCAAAGTCGAAATTTCCGTAATACCGAAATTTCAGAATGCCGAACGATCGGAATATTCGAAACTAAGGATGTCAAGTTTCATAATTGCGTAATGTCGGCATTTCAGAAAGTCGAAATTTGAGAATTTCGAGATTTCATAATGCGGGAATTTTTGGATTCTTTTGGATAGCGTTTGGCGGAATCTCCGGGAAATTTGCCGATGCAAAATTTCGGCACTCTGAAATTCGGCAGTCTGATATGTCGAGATCCTACTATCCTACTATATATAAAAAAATAGTGTCTGTGTGTGTGTTTGTGTGTGTGTGCCACTTTGCATCCACTTCCGTCTGTCTGTCCGGAGGTTATCTCAAGGAGGGACGGGCATTAGGCTACTTATGATACGATTAGGTGCGTAATGGTCTAGGGATCGCTGCACACATATCAGATTTTTAAAAATTAGCCATTTTCGCTATTAAATTTAGGTTTTTGTAGAAACCTCTTTGTTAGGGATAATTAGCATAGACCGGAAGTGGGCGGTCGTCTATATAAAGAGGCAGCAGGAGCTGTTTTTCATTTTTCGTCTTCTGAATGGAGGACAATTATGCAAAGGGCAGAATAGTATGGGGTCCAAGACGGGGCCAGGGTTGAAAAGTCGCGAAGCGGCTTTTCAACCCTGGTATATAAAAAATAGTGTCTGTGTGTGTGTGTGTGTGTGTGTGTGTGTGTGTGTGTGTGTGTGTGTGTGTGTGTGTATATTTGCATGCAACTTCCGTAAGTATGTACCGCACCTACAGCCTCAGGGGAAGGTTTTTAAGGTACGTATGATGCGTCATTAGGTGCGTAATGGCCCCGAGATGGCTGCACACATATAAAATTTAAGAAAATCGGCTGTTTTCGCTATTAAAATTAAGTTTTTGTAAATATATCGAAAAACCTCTTTGTTAGGAGGCAATTAGCATTGACCGGAAGTGGCCGTAGCCTATAAAAAGGGAGGGAGGGTGCGCTTTTCATTTTTTGGTGATCGGCATTCGGCAAGCCCTATTTAAATTCAAATTTTCAGATGTCCTAGACGGGACCAGGGTTGAAAAGCCGCCAAGCGGTTTTTCAACCCTGGTTATGAATTTAAAAATCATGAAATTCGACATTTTGAAAGTAACCTGTATATTTCGCAGCTTCGAAAAAACTGACCCTGACGACGGCTGGAAGCCGTTGAGATGCGCTTCGGCAAGCAGCATCACCTGATCCTCGTAGGCGACCCGCTTGGTGGGCGGCGCATACGAAGCCGGATAAGCTGCGCGGGCCCTTCGTGCTGCTTTGGCCAGGGCTTGTCGTTTCTAAAAGGGGAAAATAAATAAATAAAAATAAAAAAGCTGAATGCCACAAAAGGGTGTATTTTTATCTTTTAAAGTAATCTGTAATTTCGTTTTTTGTATTTATACAAATTAGCATACCTCGGCCGGACAACCCGCTGGATCGAGAAACGCATTTTTTTGAAAAAAACGGCTAATAGGCCGACTAATAGAGAAAATACAATTTAAAGAAATTCATCGATTCGAAATTCTGTATCAAAAATTTCTTGAATTTCGAAACATTGTTTCTTTTAGCAAAAAGCTACCTCCTTCTCCCGTTGCGCAGCGGCGCGGTTGACCGTGTCTTTGAGATACGCCTCGATGGAGCCAAATTCCTCCTTGATCAAGTCTATGACGCGGTTGTACATCCACGGTACGACCTTGGCTTTGCTTTTCGAAGCGACACTAAATTTAATAAATTTAACCAAAAACAATAAATCAAAATAATCAAATCAAAAAAAATAATCAAACAAATTTTGTAGTTTTGCAGTTGAAGGTAAAAATAGATTAGTAGAATTTAGTTTTTTCTTCTTTTTAGTTCCACAGTAATAGAATTCAGGAAATAAACTACATACCCGTCGAGCGCGTCGCACAGCCCGGCAACTGACAATCTCATCGATTTGCTCCAAGATGGTCGCGACGTCGGGTCGTCGATCAGCTTATCGAATGCTTTCCGAAGCGAGACCCAGCCGCATTCCAACAAACGCTGCTGGTCGCGGCGCGTCAGGCATTCGCTGGAATTGAAATTGTTGATGAAGGAGGGCCGAAGCTTACCTATCCTCATCGACAGTCGTCAATTTCAGCAACGCCTTGCATGTCGCAACGATGCGCGCGTGATCGCATGAGGCCTCGCTGATGCGGAACGACAGCCTGAAAGCGGAAAATAGAAAGACATTCTAAACAGTCTTACTTGACCGCCCGAGCGACGTGGTAGCAGAACGAGCCCGAGCGAGAGATTTCCTTGTCGGAGATGTCAGTCGCCGTCTAAATGGAGAAATAACATAATAACGTCGAATGCTCATGCACAAATTAAATTAAATAAGTAATTCTATTTATTCTAGTTTTTAGTGTTTTAGTACTTATCTGGCCACCAAATCAAAAGGCGCGTTTTGAAAACGAAATTAAATAAAAATATCGAAAAGTGATAATGCCGAAATTCAGAACGTTGAAATTTCGATCTGTAAAATTATTCGATAAAAAATTACCCCAAGAATTGCCACATATTATTCGGATTTTGACCTTATAAAAATCAGCGCTCACCTCCAAGAAGTTGACCTCCTTGTTGCCGGTCGGCCTCTTGAAGACGCCGTTGAAGATGCGGTTCTCGGCCACGGATCGATTGCCCCGCTCCAGGCTCATCTCCGCCAGCCGGTAGTTGGCCTTCAGGTGGGCGAAGCGCTCCGTGCAAACCTAGAATTGAATATTGGAAGTAGATGATCATCGAGTCACCTCGAATCCAGACCAGCACAAGTTCCAGAGCTCGTGGGTGAGCTCGACGGTGGACAGCATTCCATCTACGACCGAGCCGATGACGTCGGAACTAAAAAAAATGTGTTTCCTAAGGTGTTTTGCGAAAACATGGAGCTTTCGCATTATCGGGGGGGGTGGGCATAACCGTATTTTTCCCAGAACAATAAAAAGTTAAAAAAATAAAGATAAAATTTTTTCTCTTTTCCCTTACTCCTTATTTAAAAATAAAAAGATAAAATTAAAAACCCGGAATCCTGGTCGAAAAATATATATTGTTAATCAATTTTTCCAAGCATTTTTGGGTTTAAGAGGAAAAAAAATGTGTTTCCCTCCCCCGATAATGCCAAAGGACCGCAAAATCCAATTATATTATTTTTTTTGCCTTTTTATACCTTTCTTCTTGGGCAACAACTTTGTCGATCATCCCATGGACGAGCAGCTGCAGATCGACGCCGACAGCAAAGAGGGTGGGCGTGGAGCCGCGGCAGACGCCATGGTTCTGAATGGCGCGAAGGTAGGCGAGGCAATGGATGAGGTTCTCCCGCGTGTAGACTTTCCTAAAAAATCCATTTTAATTTTACAATATAAGAAATAAGTTTTTACGGCCGGAAAAATAAAAATAAAAAATTACACCTCACCCTTTCAAATACTTCCAGACAAACGAGTGCATATGGTAGTGCACCTCGACGGGCTCGATGTTGCGCTGGTGTTTGATGGAGATCTTGGCCGGGTAGTGGGAGCCGCTCAACTGCAGGGCACACGCCGATTCGTAGATCGAGTCGAGGACCTAGAGAGAAATAGAGCAATGTTTCCGCTTATGCTTTTGAAAACGTCAAAAATTAAATTTTTTGACATGTAATTTCGAATTTTCCCGAAAATTTAGGTTTCAGTAAAAAAACTTCAAACGCATACCTTTGGCAGGTTCTTCTGACGATCAGTCTTCCAGGCAAGCTTCGCTTGCAGGAGAAAGGCCACCCAGAGGAAGGTGTCGCGCTGGTGCGAGGGTAGGTCAGTGGCTTGCTCCAGGGCCAGCACGGCTTCTTCCCGAATTTGCTCGACGTCCCGTAGACAACTTCGGCGGGTGTCTGTGGATTTCGTCTGAAAGCAGTAAAATTCAATTCAAAATGCAAAAAATGCTAGTTTTTTTGATAAATCTTTTAGCTTTTGTAATAAAATTTAGCTGCATTTACACTGAAAAAAACTATTCAGAAGGCTTAAAAAAATATGGCAATTTCAATGTAAAAATTTTTCTTTGAAAAATTGACGTTTAAAAAAGGTGAGAAGACCTGAGAAATGTTCCTCTAGATCTGTCAAAAAATGGATCCTTATAAAAAAAATTCTGATTCCCCTCCAACTTCACTAACCGAGCGAGCCAGCCTGCCAAATCGAGATGCCAATTGGTAGAGCGAGAGCGCGTGTAGGAACGGCGTCGTGCCGTCCTCGTTTTTCGCCCTGGTACAAAATTAGATTAAAACTATCATAAACTAATAAAAATGAATAACGAATTAAAATGCGAACACTCACTTCTTGGCCAACCGCCAGGGCAGCAACATGTAGCGCCAATTCTGGAGCTTGGCCCGGTCGTCGAGCCTGAACAGCTGGGCGACCAGCGTGTGCGCCAGCACCGACCAGGCGCCGTGGATCACGTGCGGGTGGGCCGTGTGGCCGGACGACGTCAGGAACAGGGTCATCCACTTGGCTGCCTGGTCGTTGTGGCCGTCGTCGTTGAGCCTAGAGAAGGGCCTTTAACATTGGACATTTTGAACTTACTTGTAATGGTGCAGGCCCAGCGTGTAGTAGATGGACGACATGAAGGGTGAGCGCTCGATCATTGGCTGAGTTTCACTAAAAAAAAAGAGTTCCAAAATTAAATTTCTTCTTACGAGAGCTCGGCCACCTTCAGCCACGCGTCGAAGTTCGTCACCTCGTCCCGTTGCTCTTCCGAAATCGACATGAGCTCCGGGAAACGCTGCGTGATGAGGTCGATGACGTCGTGGCCGAGTTTTTCCTCAAATTAAAAGTAATGAATTGCTGACAAATATTTCAAAAGACATAGTTTTTTGTTATTTCTACCACCATTCATCCGACAAATCATTTTCGGCATTTTCTAGCTTCGAAAAGTCATGTTTTCGAACTTCAAAAATCATTTTTTTCAAATTTCAAAAACTTTGTAGTCGAGAATAATAGAAAAAGCCATCATAGACTTTCCAAAAATTACGTTGCAAAAGTGATATTCAAAATTCTGATTTTCGAAGTAATTATTCCTCGCCATGAAAAGCCTCTCACCGCATCATCATAATCAGGCAGTGGATACGGCAACGCAAGGCCGATGGCCGCCTCCAAGATGTCCGCCTTCGCCTTGTCCTCCCATTTCGGCGGCTGCCCATGCTCGTCCAAATTCTTGCGCTTTTTCGTGTACCGTCCAAAAGCGCAGTGGAGCAGCTGGGCGGTCTCTTGGTGCACGTTGGTGCGCATCCACTTGTTCCGATCGTCCTGGAAAAAATTATTAATCAAGGAAAATGACCGGAATTCATACCAGGAGCAGCTCTCGGATGCCGGGCACGGAGAGCGCCGACCACAGCTCGTTGATGTAGAAGCCGAGGAATTCGCCCTAAATTTAAATTTTTAGTTACCTTTTTGAACAGAAGAAATTTTAAATCGAGCAACCAATTTAAAAGCTAAGTTTTTAATTTTTAATCCTTTCAATTGAAATAACTTATTAAATCGTAGGCCGCAAAAAACAGCATTTTAAAATTGTACCTTATTCTGCGAGCAGCACTGGTTGTCGCCCAGCTTCTCGTGCGCCTTCACCAAGACGGACAGCGCATTTGAAGGCACCTCGTCCATACCAGCCCCGTTTTCGAGCATTTTGGAGACGATGGGCACGGTGACGGGGCCTGAAAAAAAAAGAATAATTAAGAAGATTTTAGGCAGTAGTTTTTCCGTATCCTTAATTAATACAAACCTTCAATCGCGCGCGCAATCGTGTACATCAACTTCCACAGCGGCCACCAACCGACAATCTCTTTGCACTGAAATTAGAGTAATGAGACAATTTTTTTATGTTTTTTGTTCAAAAACAATTTTAAAATTTAATTTGAACGTTCTAAAAAATCAATAAGAATACAAATGTTTTATACCTCGATCAGCTTCGACAGCTCGTAGCCGAGGGCAGCTTTTGTATCCACAGACACGTGGTCCCACTCGATCGTCTCCAGATCGAAGACGAGCTCGCGGAGCTTGGAGGAGAGTAGTGGCTCGACGCTTCGGTGGAGGGCAAAGATTCTAAATAATAGACAATTTTTAATTATTACCAGCGCTGACCCCCCGCTACGCGGGGTTTCAGCGCTGGTCTCCCGCATCACACAATTTGAATTTGGAATTTGAATGCAAAATTTGGCTGAATTCCCGGTCGGTCGGTCGGTCGGACGGGCGTACGGACATTAGAAATTTATATATAGTAGATTATTTCTCACCTTGTAGCCAAATGGACGGCTTCTTCATCTTGATGCAGGGTGCGCAACGACTCCATCCACATCTCGCTGAGATAGAAGATGTCGTCGAGTTCGAGGTGGGAAAAGTCGACGTCTTTCGAGATCACGGAAACAATCTGGAAAAATCGCGATCAAAAAACAGTATCAAGGCCCAAATTTTTCCTTTAAATCCCATATCCTAATCGGGGTTAGCGGGCGGAGCCCGCTAACCCCTTTTTGGTTTGAGATACCCCCCCATACGACTCTTTTGAGGTCCTTTCCCGGATTTAAAAAATAACCACGCATCGGATCGCAAAACTGAATACACCATCGGAACCGGCGACACTTTTTACATACTATAAGCTTTTAAATTTTGAAAAAAAAGTAAAATTTCGAATTTTAACAGCCGATTTAAATTGCGTTTCGAGGGGGGGGGGGGGGGTCTGCGTTTGTATGTGTGTGCGTACGCAAAACCTTTGTAGTCGTCAAAAAGTGCCTTCCCATAGTCCGTTTGAGCTGAAATTTTCCACATATATTGGCTTGATGTAAATGAAGGTGAGGAAGAAGCGTTTTTTTCAAATTAGGCTTTTAAAAAATTTATATTGAATTTTTAAGTTTAATAGCTAAATTGGGGCCAAAACAAGGGTTAATGATGTCCGTTTGGGCTGAAACTTTGCTCAAATATGCATTAGACCTTGCCAAGCAAAGTAAAGAAGAAATTGTATCGAAAGAATGCTTCTCCTTTGAGATATTATAACTTTAAACCGTCGCCATACGGGGCGCCGCCCTCCCCTTCCCAGGCCCCAGTCCGCGGACAGGGGGACACGTCTAGCTCCCCCAACGCAGGCCTCCAGTCTCCCGGTTGGCCTAGTGGTTAGCACGCTATACTGGGAAGACTTGGCCCCCGGGTTCGAACCCCACCCGCGACATTGTTTTTGCCGATTGGCCGGAATGCATCGTTATGGTTTCTAGTGCGGGTACAAAGCGCCGCAGGCAAATTTTTTTAAGTATTGCGTACAAGTTTTACCTGTCCCGTCGTGTATTTTATGATCTTAACAACAAGATTGAGACAAAAAGGGCTAAATTCTCTCTAAGGCTAAAAAGAGTCTTTTCAAAAAAGAGTTTTTGGTTTTCGCAAAAAGAGATTAATTCTCGTGGCAACAAAAAGAGCTAAATTCCTTTCAAACCCTTAAAAATGCCACAAGATATGGGGATCAACCAAAGTTGCTGGCATCTTATTAAAATGAACAGATCTAGTTTCTAGCGGTTTCGGCTTGCAAATAATTCTGTATTATGATCTATCTGCACTTTCTTGAAATTAATCTGTGGACCTGACCTGTGATCTGGGATGGTACCGAGTTTATTAAGGTTAAAATAGCCAGCAACTTTTTGTTGTTCCCGCATTCTGTGGCATTTTTAAGGGTTTGAAAGGAATTTAGCTCTTTGTTTGCCACGACAATTATCTCTTTGCGAACAAAAGTAAAGACTCTTTTTTAGTGACTGCAGAGAGATTTTCATAGTTTTCTGATGAAATTCAGTCATATTCCGAGTCAAAACACTTCTAAAAAGCTAGAAAAACGTTTGAAAGGCTTTTTCGGGTTTTGCCCTTTTTTAATGAAAATCAATGAATTTTTATGATTAGGAATATTGTAAAAATATTTATTTCTTTATATTCAAAAAGTAGCATCCTAAAGAAAAATTGTGCCCCCCCCCAACCAGAAAAAGCATATTTTTTACCTTCTCAT
>CATQJA010000928.1:0-23048 GCA_958295435.1 Mesorhabditis spiculigera
AAATTATTTTCGGGGTAGTGACTTTCGGGGTAATGACTTTCGGGGTAGTCACTTTTCGGGGTAGTGACTTTTCGGGGTAGTGACTTTACCCCGGGTTTTACATAGGCTAGCAGAATTTCCTTCGGAGATTCGGGGAATTCTCAATCAGCGTATTTTTTGTTATCAGGTAGGCAGGGCAGGTTAGCATTTTTTCCTGAGGAAAACCCACTTGATCGTGTTCTTTGGACCACGCAAAGCAAGCTACCAATTTTTTATGAGAAAATTTTCTAAAATCTCTAAAAAAGCAGCAATTTTTGGAGGAAATTCTTGGGATTTCTGGGGACAGGTTTCCAGATTTTCCTATCAAAAAAGTCGAAAAATTATCGTGATCCGATTTCTCGGCCTTCCTTAAAACAGGCTAGCAGCGTTTCTTGAGGAAAATCTACTGAACTTCCCGAACCCCGCCGGCAACATCCTGTTCTACAGAAAAATATGCCCAAAATCACATCTCCCGCCCTTCAAAGTGCTGACAAGGAAATGCAATTTTCGGTGAATCAAATTTTTTTTCTGGGCAAGGCTCGGCAAAGCCGACGTGGATGAAGCAGCGGACGGGGCAGTTCCCACGATTTCTTCAACAGGGTAAAGCCCGCGGCAAAAAATTGTCGAAATTTGTCTTTTTCTGGGGGCCCAAGACGCGGCCCCGGCAGCCATTTGGCGCCCTACGGCAAACCCCCCTCTTATGCTAATTTGCAATCCCCTGGGAGCATAAGGCGCGACGGGCCAAGACGAGGAGACGGAGGCGCTGAAAATTTTTCGGGTAATTTTTGGCTCGGAAACGGGCAGCTTCATGAGCAATTTTGAAAATAGCATGGAAATTAAGAAATTTGGCAAAACAATATTTAAATAGGGGAATAAAAACAAACAATAATACCATTCGAAATTTTTCTAAATTTTCGAATTCGAAATTTGAAAAAATCACCCTCGAAAATTTACGGTATTGATCGCATTGCATGGAAAATTCAGCTAGCTGCAAAACTACGGACTACAAAATTGTTTGCAAACGGCGCCTAAAATGTCTCGAGCAATTTTCGGCTGGAAAAGGGCATTTGCGCAGTATTGAATTGTGTCAAGCTCAAATTCTTAATTTGCGAATTTTAATGTTCTTGTAAGTTTTTAGCATTTTTAGGGTTTCTCTAACAAATAATGCGAAACTTTTTTGGATCGGCAGAAGTACAAGATCTTAAAAAGTTCACCCTGAGCCCAGTACGAAGTTAATAAATTCGGGATACCCTCTCCCGGCGCTGAAAAATTAATAGGAAATGCCCATAAAACAGTAGATTGCTTTCGGAGGAACGTCTTGGCCGGCCGGTGAAGCGTTCCGAGCTCTCTATTTCCTGCCCCTAGCCGCTCCAATCCGTTTCGTTGCCTTCCTTCCACCTTCCACTTGGGCCGAATTGAAAATGAGCAAAAAGTGGTTGGCCGGGGGGAGAAGGAGCTGGGGAAGGAGGAGGAGGAGGTGGAGGAGGAGGAGAAGACGAGGTGAGTTCGGGGGTAGTTCAGTTGGCGCACGCTGAATTGATACGTGAATTTCGTAGCTACTGGTTTCTTGTGCGTCAAAAATCACTGGGAAACACTTTTTGGCTCTAAACTACAAATCACGCCAAAAAATAGCATGGTATAAACTGCAAACTCGGCCCCTAACTCGATCAAAAATTAAATTCGGGGGCCTAGAATACAAACGACACCAGCCGTTAGGCTAGACTAGACTACAATTCGTACAGACTACAACCGTGGGACAAACTACAAATAAAGTAACAGACCATAGCATAACCTACAAAGTTTATAAAACTACAAACTACACTGCGAATTCGAGCAGATTGGAATTCAAGCTGCAAAGCAAACACCATTACAACTTGCAGACACAATACAAATGAACCTACAAACGACATATTTCGTAAAGAGGCTCAACTTATCAAAAGAAACTACGAACTACACGGCAAAGCCGTCTAGGGCTAGACTAAAATCGTACTGACGATAGACACCTAACTACAACGAAAACTATGATACGAGCCTGGATACGGACGATAAACTACAAACATCGGTGCAAATTTGCGTGAAATAAGACGCCGATGGATTACAAACGCCATTAAAAAGCAGCTTAAATTCGGACGACAAGCTAAACACCAGGCTAAAAATCCGAGAAGCTCAAGTTTAAAGTGTATTAAAAGATGAACACAAGGAGCTGGTCTACAAACTCCAAAACCAGGGCTCAAAGAATCTGCCCACCTACAAAATTCACGTATAGCCATGCAGACGGCTGCTTTTTCCGCTCGCCACCTCATTTTTGACGAGTCAACAAAAAGGATAAAGCTACTCCCCGAAAAAAGTGGATTGTCGGCACGCACACATTGACTGTGGTTGAAGTGGCGCTAATGTCGAGGAGGAGGAGCAGCAGCAGCAGCAGAAGAAGAAGGAGGATGGGCCACCACCCCCAACCCTTCTCCCACCTCGGGGGACCCCTGGCCCCTGGGCCCTAAGGTGCGTAATCGGATTTCGGCTCGTCCACCACCACCACTACGGCTGGACATCACAACTACCACAACGCCAGGACGGAGGCTTCCGGATGCGCGTAGTACGCGTAGTGCCTCGGAAATTGCGTTTACCCCTTTGGGTCAATTGGGCCCGGATGGACTCAGGAGGAGTTCGGGGCCCAATTTGGACTACCCCATTTTCGTCGGGATTTCGGGGGTTCTAATGGATGGGGGTCCTTGAGGTAAGAAGCGATACTATGTAAATTAGAGCTCTTAGAGAACGTAACATAATGCCGTAAGGTATTATCGTAAAAATTATTTAAGCAATATCATCAACAATAACAAAATTAAGGCGTAATATAGAATCCCCCAAAGGAGACCAAGAATTTCGATTTTGACGGATTTTTGTAATTTTTAAACGAATTCTCGGCTTTTCCTTTATACGGTGGATGCATTGATCAAAACCCGGAATAATCCTACTATATATAAAAAAATAGTTCCTGTGTGTGTGTATGTATGTGTGTGCATTTGCATGCAACTTCCGTCAGCGTGTTCCAGCAGTATCTCAATAAGGGGAGTAGTTAGGGGTATGTTTTATACGTCATTAGGTGCGTAATGGCCTCGGGATGACTGCACACTGATAAAATTTTCAAAAATTCGCTGTTTTCGGCGTTAAAATTAAGCTTTTGTTGAAAAATCGAACAACCTCTTTGTTAGGAAAAATTAGCATATGCCGGAAGTTGCGGTAGCTTATATAAGAGAAGAGAGCTGGCGTTTCTCATTTTTTTTGTCATAGAAAATCGCGAGAATTATGCAAAGTGAAGAATATCATGGGATCAGACGGGGCCAGGGTTGAAAAGTGGCGAAGCGGCTTTTCAACCCTGGTATTTAGCTAAAACACCTTGCTAAGATTTTCTATAGTCCGCAATGCCATTGGCTAGCTTGCCCGGCTAGCGCTAGCCAGCGCCTCGTCGCAACATATCCGCTTACCGGCTCGCGTTTTCTGGACCCCCGGAAATTTTTGTAAGGTGCTGGAGTGATGGGCAAAGCTTTCTGGAAAAGATCAGGAATAAGAAAAAATAGCAAAAAATTCTACAGTTAAAATCTGACAAAATATTTACAAGGGAAGGTTGTTTGGGTCAGGTGTCAAATCTTTCTGAAAATTGGCCAGTGGATAGGAAATTAAAAACGGAACGAGGTGCGCTAAGTCGTTTTCTGCACAATACCCCTAATTAAAAAGTTATAAGCATTTTAAGTTTGTGGTCCTAAAAACGAGTTCTGCGCAGGCTTT
Organism: Mesorhabditis spiculigera; assembly: GCA_958295435.1. Taxonomy (NCBI): domain Eukaryota; kingdom Metazoa; phylum Nematoda; class Chromadorea; order Rhabditida; family Rhabditidae; genus Mesorhabditis; species Mesorhabditis spiculigera. The sequence goes on from CATQJA010000928.1 coordinate 3,802, forward strand.
TGCACCAATACCGCACCATTTCCACATTCTCTTCATGCGTGATTTCTTGACCCTCTCTCGTCTCCACTCCCCCACGTCTCTTCTAGCGCAATCGGTAGTGCGCTTGACTCACAATCTTTTGAAAAATTTTTGGCAAAAGTTCGAGACTAAAACTTTTCTATCTTTTTGCTTTTTGCTTTTTGCTCTTGCAAATTAGGGTTAGTTGGCGTGAAATCCAAAAAGCAAAAAGTTGGACGCATCAAAGACTTGAACTCGATTACAAAAATTTAAAAAGTTTTGCACTCTACGGCACTACCTACTGCGCCAAACAGCTTGCCAGTCCGGGCGACGCAAGAGCTTGAAAAGGGGGCAGGCCACAATGAGGACCAGATCAGAATTGTCGGGTCGTTTCGTGCTTTTTTATGTAACTTCAGAGGCCTATAACTTTTTCATTTGGGGTATTGTGCAAAAAATGAGATTAAGAAACTACACTTTATTTTTGATTTTCTATCCACTGGCAAAGTTTCAAGTCGATTTGACACCTGACCCAAAAAACCTTCCCTTGTTAGAGGATTCGTCAAGGTTGCAACCTATGAAAATTTGTGAATATGCTAGAACATTCTGTATTTTATGTTAGTCAAATACGCCCCGAATTTTAACACCCTATTCGGGTTTGACTTGCTAAAGGATGACCACTCCATCCAACACGATATCTAGCTCCATGTCTCTATGGTCCCGGGAGGGCAGAGTGCTGAAATGGCATGAATCGCCCCCTGCCTTTATATTCCCCGGGGTGCCATTCGGCTTGTAATGGTCAGCGCGGAGCCCCGTTCTCTTTTCATATTTGACGTTTGACGCTTCTCGCGATGGCCCGGGTCCGGGAGGTGGAATGTTGCGGAAAGCCGGGAATGGCGTCAAGGAAATATGGGGGTATGGAAATTGCGAGAATGTATTCGGATATTTTACAGAAATTATAAAAAATCGGCTACAGTGATGGCTATTTTGTAGCTAAGCCTAAGCCTAAGCTTAAAACCTAAGCCTAAATCTAAGCCTACGCCTTAACCTAAGCCGAAGCATAAGCCTAAGCAGGTGAGGCGTCAAAAATTTTTCCAAGCATTCCTAGAAAAACCTCGAAAAAAAAGAAAATTTAATTTATCAAGAAGTTGACGCAGCTAGGCTGGAATTTACCCTATTTAAAGTGAAAATCATATTTATCCAACAAAAATAACAGTAATTTATTAGGGGTCAGAGAAAAGGAAGCCTTTTTGCTTGATAGGAATTTTTGGAAGAAGTTTTTGCGCAGAAAACTACAAAGATTGGCTATAAATGCATGGAGATCTTGGTCGGAAGAAAGGAGCTCCAAAACAAGCGCTTTTAGCAAAAAAATAAATCGTTTTTGACATTTTCCACCATTTTTTTGCCAAAATTCAGTAAAAATCAATTTACACGAGTCAAAGGACACGTAATTAGGCATCTGAAGTTTAACGGAACAAAAAAAAAATAGCTTTTGAAGATGAAAAGCATCAAAAAGCCCGAAATTCTCGGAAAATCAACAAAACAGCCTTAGTCTGACGAAGCCCCACAAAAATATAAGGTGCCAGGGTCCGATCACAAGCCCCCATTACGCACAAAGCAATAGCTGAGAAAAGGGGGGAAGCGGGCCCTAAGGATGGGCCCTAACGGGGAGATCAATCGATTGGCAGGCTGGGCCACTTGCCGCCGGGCCCTCTCTCAGGCTCATTTTCCCCGAGACTTATCTGGGGGAGACAGAACAACGGAGAGGCGAGCATGTGACGCTCTATCCTCCCGGTTGAGCACAACCACTGTGTTCGCCTCTTCTCTACAATTTGTCAGGTAGTCGGCGGCTGGGTGGGCCCCTAGGGACTAATCGTCACGGCCACGTTTGTTGGGTGGTGGCTTGTTGGCGTGATGGGGATTGCGGGGAGAGACAGGTTTTTAAAGGGGGCCGGACAGCTAGCTGTGAATCCGGCTTTTCCAGCACCTAACTTGATGCAATATCGACATCTTATCGAAAAATTTTTGGATTTTTTAGAGATGGTGACAGCAAGCCGTCAAATTTCCATACAAAATAGTCTTCGATTTAGGAATTCTTGCGTTTAAAGTGAGTGTGACCACAAGCGTTCGGCTAGGCTTTCAAGCATAAATCTTCATACGTAATGGACTTGAAGCGGGAATTTTTCCTTTTAAGGGGAGCATGACAGCACGCTTTTGGGTGAGCTTTTCAAGCACAACGCCGTCAGAAAAAAAGCCTTGGTGCTTAGAAATTTTGGCATTGTTGTTGCGGCTTTCGAACAGTCATTAAAGTGCCACCTAACAGTCCACAAAGTCGTCGGTTAGCTGAAACTTTTCCGAGACACACAGAGCCAAAGTCGACAAAGTGAGCATCGAGAATTTTCAGAGCCCGCCTCCTTGAAACATTTATACCAGAAATTTATAGCATCTATTGCATAGATGCACTTGATAGGGCAGCCGCGCAGATGAAAACAAGCGTCGAAATTTTTGAGATCAGCATGTTCCCACGAAAACACTTGTCGTTCCAATTTCACGCGGCCATCAAGTGCATAAAAGGAGGCGGTCCGAAGAAAACGGAAAAAGAAAAAGTCGATGAAGCAGCAAAAGGTGAGATGTGCGGGGGGGATTTGTTGTGGCGCAGCGTGCCAGTGGATGGCGCGGTGTGTAGAATGGGGGAAGGCTCTCGATATCTAAAGCGGGGGGACACGGGGGATTTGATGTCAACCCTACGTGTCTTGAGAGAGAGACAGAATCCAACAAATGCACACACAAAGCATCTACCAACACTCTCTGCCCACGCAGCAACACACCTAGAGACATTTGTGGGGCCACGAATGGATAATGGATGGCTTTCAATGGCACCGGAAAGACATGAAGATTGATTTGGTCAGTACGCAGGCGCTACGCAGACGCTTTTTGACCAAATCTGTTGTGTTCCGCGACAGCACAAAAATCTATTGGTACAGCGCTGTCTGCTCTTTTAGAGGAAGATACGGTAACTTACTTCGATCGGATGCAGGGAAAACAATTAAAAAGCATTGGATTGGAATAATTTTTGTCGCCTTCAAAAGCTTTTCAGGAACGTACATAATAACACCAAGAAGCTGAAAAAATTTCACGTATCCGTTGGGCTTAAGGGCAGTTAATGCCCGTTTTTAACTAATTGCCTTGAAAATCCCCCAGCACCACCGTTTTTAGAAATCCTAGACTTTTAAAGTGTAAAAATCTACAGGTTATTGTAGCGAAAACCGCTTCCAAACTTCCACAAAAATTTCTAAGAAGCACTGAATTACGTGGAGAAGATTAAAATCGATCAGCCTTAAGAGGAAAAGCTGAAAATCGATAGGATTTTCCAAATATTTTAATTCCAAACACGCTAATTTTAATTTTTTTTCATGATAGTTCTCGAATTTTATAAAAATAAAATTTTACGTTCTCAAAAGTATCCCAATCCAAAAAAGCGGCACTTGCCTTCTCAAAATCGCAACATTCAAGTCATGTTTACACTTTTCGAGCGTGTCGCACAACTTTTTGCAACTCCCTTTTGCGTCCAAGTTTAGATGCTAACCAGGCGACACCTTGAGACGACTCCCGAAAAAACGTATAAAGGCGTTTATTAGCGTATGCTAACACGAGAAAACTTGCGCAAAAAAATGAGCGTCAAATCCATAAATATCACTTGCAAAAAACGTATCAAATGTGAGGTACCTAATGACCGTAGGTGGGGGGGGGGACAATTTAAGGCAATTAAGGTAGAATTAGAGAGTTCTGATTGCACATCGGGAATGACTGGAAATCGGAAAAGTCGATAATTTAACGCAAAATAAATTTTTTTGATATTATTGGGCCTCGGCTTCTTCTTTTTCATCTTGAATCCCGTCGGCGGCCGCGCGCGCTTCTTCCTCTTCGGTGGGGTTAGGCTGAAAAAATTTATTTAAAGTATATAATTATATAGTTAAGGTATTACGAATATAGATTATAAAATTTAGTGAATTTGGACGATACTAGCATAAATATGTTGTTTTAAACGGACCAATTGTTCAGCCTTCATCGCCATCTCATATTCGCTGAAAGCCGAGCTCGGGTAGACGCCGGCAGTTCCGGAATCTGAAAATAGATTTTGAGCTTGGCTTTAATAGCTATTATTAATAATTATTGGCTTTAACAACTATTAATACTATTACTAATAGTTAATATTTTTTATACCTTTAATTAAGGTTTTGAATTTATACCTAAAGTGCGGTATAGTACGGTACTTTACAGCATGCAATAAAATACGCAACACGACAAATTTCTATCCCCAGGACCAGTAATTCCGTAATAAATATATGATCAGCTATGGCCTACCAGTAATAATCGTGCTCTGCCACTGGAAAGAGTGATCTGGATCCATCGGGGGTAAGTAAGCCTGTGTACTATACGATGTAGCGCCCCGGAGTTCAAACATTGAATCTGAAAGATCTGCTTCTAATGCCCAAAATCACAAATAAAAAAACCTGAGGTATCCAGCGCTTGAACCGCGGATTGAGCATACGTATTTCGATCGGTCCCGCTATGGTTTGACGACCGTTTCTTGCCGCCAGAGCTCGTCTCCGAACTCTAAAAAATTATTTTATGGATGATAGGTCCTTATAAAGCTAATTAGTAAATTTCTATGTATTTTTATACCTTTGGCTTCCTCTTTCTCGTCTGTAAGGTGCCCTCCTTTTTCATCGATATTGGCCGGTGGATGTTGTGGAGTTTGTAGTAGAGGCCGCAGGCGCTGAAAAGGGTACGATTAGCACGAAAATACGGTGTTCGGTAAGCACAGCAATGGTCTGGCGTACCTTGGCGTGCCCAACATACCTTAATGCACGTTTTAAGATGCCTTCAAGCAATTAGATATCGAAAAACCCACTTGCACACCGGTTCCCCCTCCGCGTTTCTCCGCCACAACGTCGTGTTGGTCCCATTGCAATTCGAGCAAACCAGCCCCTGACGTCTTGATGATGACGTCTGAATCCGCTTCATAATTTCGAATTGACGGATATAACCAACACGAACCGCCGGCTTCTGCTTCTGCGCCCGAGACGCCGACTTCGAAGAGGACGGCTGGGAGGTGGGGACGGGTTGATGGAGATGGGATGGGTCGACGTATTGCTAAAACTTCGGCATAAACGATATCATTTCAAAAAGAGCTTATTGCTCCTATATTCCTAAATTCCGAACCCAAACCACTTACGTAAAACCGGAAACCTACCGTAACCGGGGCTTGGTGGTGGGCCGCGCAGCTGTCGCAAACCGTCTGGAATTTTTGGATGTACGCTACGTTATCAACCTCCTTACATTGCCATTTGGGTAAAAAGTGCTGCCACAAGACAGGCACTCCGAATTCGCGTATTGGGCTTGCATCCCGGCGCCCGGGAGGACGTAAGTCGTGGCGTAAGGGTTGTCGATTCTGAAATTCGTTGAAATTCCAGAATTCTAGAGTTTGGAAGAAACCAGATAGTTCAAGATAAAGAGGGAAGAAGGTTAAAAATCTTCACAGTTCTCGTAAAATTTGACCGCCCTACCGTAACTGAAACTGTGCCTGCGCGGCCATGTATTGATTCGGGTCGATCAGCTGGTTCTCGTAGGTCTAAAATTCTTGATGATGGGATTTTTGAGGCTTAAACTTACGTAGAACTGATTCCCAAACTGGGAATTCAGGTCCGGGATCGCTTGGGCTTGTGTGAGGCCTCCAAGGTCAGCTAAAAAAAATTGATGAAATTTGCATAAGAACTTACGGATTCCAGTCGCCAAGAAATTAGTGCCAGGCTGGAGTAGGAGGGCTTCCGGTTTGGCTTCATACGATGATGAGGCCATTAGCGCCGTAGGTTCGATCACTGCAAAATTACATCAATTAAGTGCAGCTGGAGAGTTTATACCGAAATTGTAAGCTTATAAAGTGCTTTTGAGGTTACCTGAAGTCCTTGTCGACGTGCTCGGCGCCGGCTTCATCTCCTCAAAACTAGCCGTCGATAGCAGCGTGGCGGAGGGGTAGACGGAAAGCCCTGGAATCCAAAAGTGAGTGCAGAATAACACCAAAACCTGAGTGCATCGCCAGCTCGTTCTCGGATTTTGGAATCGACATCTGGAGGGCGATTTGGCTTTGGTCAAAGTAGGGGAGAAAGCCTTGAGTCGCGTAGTCCATGCCGTTGGTGGTTAGGGTACCGGTCAGGTCCATGGTACCTGTAAAAAAAATTAACTAATTCAATTATGCTATTTAAGTGTTCGTATTTTTCACACCGAATTTGAACCTATTCAAATTGAGCGGCACCCAGGCAACGCTCAAAAATTGCCAGCCGCTTATCTAATCTTTAAATCGCTAGGGGAAACTAGGTACGAGAAAGCTGGTCGGGTTAAAATCTGGACCAACGACCAAAATATCGAATAATGGGCCACCGTGTTTCGATTAATTGCAAATTTCGAAATCTGTTATTGCCCAATTCTCAGATGCAATTCAAAGGGGAGCCGGGAGAAGCGGGCCTCGGTTTCGAGCACCGCTGGGGGGCGTGGCGGCTCGATCGATACCCCCAATCGGGGGATCATCTACCGTAATTCGGGCGGACAGTTACCGATGCGAAAATTAGAATACCTTCAAAATACTTTAGAAAAACAGAGACATGTGAAAACCAAGCTGTTTTCAGGGAAAATGCCTAAAAGTTACTAAAAGACCAGCCGAATCTTCAAAATTTTAGCCAAAAAACGCGTGCAATACCTTAAAATATGCCGCGATTGATTTTATGCGCTGCTCTTCCTTGGCTTTGACGCATTGAGGCGCCGTTTTGATTTTCATCAAAAAAATATCAAAAACTGGATAAATCTTGAAAGTCCAAGCCAAAAAACGCATGCGAGAATTTAAAATAGTATATAGTTATTAGCCTTAAAGGATTCCGTTTTTGCTATTGCCGCATCAATGACGTTTTTCCCTGCTATATTAACATACCATAATCATTCCGCTGCAGCCCAAGCAAATCCGCAGAGCTCGTCGGCGCCGGGATCAGAATCGGCACCGCCGACGACGTGGCTTGCATCTGAAGCGCCAGAAACATTGGCTAAGCCGTAGAATTGGATGAATAGAAATGAGTGAAGTTGTTCTTCCATCATATCAATCCAAAAAAGGCCCAGCCAAGTTGCGCAACGGTACACAAAAATTGATAGCAGCATGGGCAAAGGAATGATAGATACTGGATGGAGTTGAGATAGAGCCCCCCGGCGGCTCTATCAGGTTGAAAGGAGGTGTGAAAGTTATCTGGCTATTCCCGGTGTCCGAGTGTCTGTTTGGGTTTGTAGATAACTTCTATCAAACATGCTCGCCCTGTTGCCAGCCTCGGAATACATGCCAAGACTAGATATGGTTATCGCTAGCTCGATTTCTCGGGTGGCGGTGGTAGGCATTGACTTTTGCCGGCTCTTTTTTTATTCTAATTAGGAATAAAAAGTATTTGACGTTTTGTTATAATTGCTGACCTAGGTTAGGGATATTTGATTATTACGGTACTTTATTAATTCATTAAGCGGCTCATTAATCCTTTCATCATTTCTAGCCTATTAACGTAGGAATGGTGTCTTACCCTTGGAATTACTACATTATGCACCAGGCCTCTATGCGACTTACAATACCATTATGGACGGTACTTTAAGCGGTATAATACCAATTTAATCTGATTATTTGTGACGTTGAAACCGTCCTCTAAACGACTTTTAAATAACACTTTTAGTATAGTAACTTACAATGGAAAAGTACTAGAGCGTAACGCTTGTATATTTTCGGTTATTAATTTATCATGAAGCGCACTAAAATAGTATACTAGCCCTTGAAAAGCTAGTGTATTGAAAAATAGGATACTGCCTAAATTGATTCTTGTAGACCGGTCGCTCAGATATGCTAATCTAAGTTTGGAGAATTAAGTCTTTCAAATGTTGTGAAGAAGCAAGGCGTTGAAAAGCCGACGCGGTGAATGAGGGAGGGGGAGACTGGCCGTTTGGCGAGTTTCATGAGGCCACCGTACCGTATTGAGGAGGGCTTGGTCGCCCCTTCCCTTATCAGTCGGGGACGGTGCCCGCCGGGCCCGGCGTTTGGCTGGTGGCACCGAGGGTTGGAAATTCTGCGCCTCCTCCAGCCCTTCGAATTATGTTGCCCGACAATTTTGGTGAAACATTAGGGGGTAGCGACGAGGTACTCTCGAATGGGGCATCCGAATTTTCTCCCATAACGTCCTTTTCGGGGTCGAAAATGATCAAGCCACCATCAGGTCACTTCATCAAAAATGTCGAAAGACGGGAAACTGCTACTTGCTCCATGATTTTCTAGGTACTGGACTTTTAGCAGCGGGGTAATTCATTTTCCAAGCGTATACAAAATGTGCGAAAAAATTTTATGCATGAAAAATAAACAAAAAACCGGCAAAAAATCTCTAATTTTCAAAAGTTGTCTAAAATATTTTTGTGTAACTTTTTAGCAATCAAAAACTATTGAAACCATGTCAAGAATACAGTGTTTGTTATTAACAGGTAGGAGGTATAGACGGGAAAGGAAAATTGGTTCTCCCCCCTGTTAAAAGTCAAGTACGTCAGAATCGTTTACATTACGCAATGGAAAAAAGCGGGTCCGAACCCGGCGGGTGTTACCTCAAAACGTTTACCTTAAAAATCGTATACCTAAAAATTGGCATGATAACGGCTTTTCTAGGTTTTATAGCTGTTTTATTTTGCTCATTTGAATAGCTGTTTTGGTTCGTTCCGCAATCGGCACACGGCCAAGTTTTCACTTTGTGATAGGTGTGGGGGCCGAATAAACATTTATCAGGCTGGGTATAATCTAAAGGGATGGTGGTCCAGTAAAGATACGGGACCCCGCGGGGCCGTGCTGCTTCACAACCACAGTGCGATAGTGGACAAGCAGTCTTGGAGGCGACGGCGGCTCGATATCGGACGCAACTTGCGGATTTTCGTTGGATTCGGCATCGATTTCTAACGTTCAAGATTTTACGGCTTTTTCTAGCGATCAACCTCCATCTTTTCTTACAGCTTATCGTTCTGGAGCTTGATGTTCAGCTCCGGTAAGGTATCTAGCTTGCTTCTTGATTTAACGATAACTGAAGAATCAAATTCTGGATTTCGCGGCCCCTTAAAAAGATTCCTGGCTTTTTCTAGCCCTGAAAATTACTAGAATCACCCTGAAATTCACAAATAGTGAAAGAATGACTTTTAGAAAAATGCTAAAATTAGGATTTCGTTACTTTACGCTACCGTACCCCTAATTACTGTAAGCTTCCCCCGCGACCAGCTACGGTAATACGATGGGCCATACTCTTGCCGGGTCCCCCTTTGGTGCCAGGCTGTCGGGGCGTGAATATGGGCGATCCCTTATCAGTCAACTCGCTCCTCAATACACCCTCTTTCCGCTTCATGACTGCCCGAAATGACGGGCAATATTGATTGAAATTAGGGGACGCCTTCGGATGAGCTCCCCCCCCCACCACATTCCATCGAGAACGAAAACGGGGGTTGGGGTTGAAAAGCTGTAGTGATTTGTAGTTTAAAGAGTGAGGACGGCAGGTGTCGATGCCCATCAACAAATTGGCAAGTAGCCAACAGGGCAGAGAGCGCCCAGGGGAGAGGCGCAGAGACACTTTCGTTCCAGCGCGTAATCGATTGACTATGCCGTTGGCATCCCCTTAAATTTCGTAGTTTGAATTTTGTAGTTTCAAAGGAGTCGGTAACGGATGGGCATGGATTAAGCGGAAAGCCTTGACCCAGGACGTATTTTGCAAAAAGCACTTAAAAAAAGCCGCAAGATTAAAATTCATACAACTTTTACAACTGATTTAAGCGTTTTCGGCCAGTTTTTAGAATAAAATTCTGTTTTTCGACAAAACATGGCAAATATAACCTTTCAAAAATACTTTATTCTGATAAAAAACTCTTAAGAGCGTTTCGTATGTATGTCTTTCCAGAGCAATCCAAAAATTTAGACTTTTCAAAATATACAATTTATTAAAAAGCAACTACTAATCACAAAGATCTATCTCCATTGAGCACCATCTGGTAACGATATTTTTTTATAATGAGCTAGACATCGATCAGGTAGATTATCCCATCAACGTTGAGGTCAATAACTCGATAGAATTATCTGTTGTCGGCATTGTTTCTATAGTTCTTGTCGTCATTTCCGTAGTGCTCGCGATTTCCGTAACTGTAGTTGGTAGCGTTGTAACTAAAAATCGATACCTCCAGGAAAAAAATTATCTTTCTCACCAGTACTAGAGGTCGCTGGCGTCCGCGACGTCAACACCCGATACGGCCTAGCGATTTTCAGTTTTTCCTGTAATTAAGGTCCATTTTGTGGTGATTTTTGGAGGCTCACCTGGGTGGGGTTTGTAGAAAATACATATGGCTCCTCCAAGGTAATTACAGCGTTTTTGTTAGCCTCGTTTGGACCTCTGGAAACATTGAATTGCTAATTAATCTATACAAATACCTAGAGTTAAAAATAATGACGTTAAATCAGGTTTACCTTAAATAAAACATTCCTATCACAACGGCGATCGCAACCAAAATTAATAGACCGATGATGGGGGCGAAAATCTGAAAAATAGATGGTTTGATGGTTGATTGTCGCTTCTATTTTTCTTTTGCTATTTATTGTCGATTGTTCTATTACACCTTAGTTTTATATAATGGCTATTAATTTATATAAAATCGAAAACATATATTTTTGTTGTAAAGTCCTTAAAAATGCAACTTTAGCGTACCCTCGGTATCAGCGCTCTCCTTGGATCGACCATATTTTCAGGTAATCTGCAGAACCTTGACAATAGAATAAAAAAGATCCGAGACGACACGAAACTCTAATCCATCAAAATCAAAGAAGCTTCGTACCACCGAGGGGGGAATTTCCCGAAAACGGATTTGTCTATCCCAAGGTATCCACGGGGGAGCAGTGTGGATAATTGGGGGTCTCCACCGGGAAAATATCTTTTCACCTGGGCACATATCCAGGAAATCCTGGAAAATAAAAGCCGGGAATGGGAATAGACTGAGACAATGGAAAAGATCGGAAAGGCATCTGGCCAACAGCAAGAAGACGACACGCACAAAAAAATTGGAAAATTTGGAGTTGTGTGGGAATTTTAGAGGTAATGATTAGTAACGGAGGAGCTGAGGTAAAAGGGGCTACGAATTCTGAGCAATTCTGCGGGTGGAAATGGGAAGAAATGGGGCGTTAGTGGCTGGCTTACGCTTGTTGCGTCTTGCGAAATGGATATAATTTGCTTAACCTGAGATTTGATGAGCTTACGACTTTTGTACTACATTTTGAGGATTCAGCTAGGAACCAAAAGAAAGTTAGAAAGAGAGCGAGTCAGAGAGAGAGAGAGAGAGAGAGCGAGTGAGCGAGAGAGGGAGAGAGAGCGAGAGAGAGAGAATGAGGGCGAGAGAGAGACGTAGAAAAACCGACGCTTCCCAAGAATTGACAGACGAGTTCACTAGATCTACTCAATATCTAGAACTGATTTCTAGAAGTTCAGCCACTTTTTCCAGGTATCTGCTGTAATTAAATCTGGTAAATTTCTCCGAAAAAAGAATTTGTCCGTTGGAGTCCTAATTAAAAAAGGCAACGGCATCTCTGGACAGTAACTGAGGAAAGCAAAAATGCGGTTAATCACTAATTCGCGGCGAGATTACTCAATTTGTGGTACATGCATGGGAAATTTTGGTGGCTAAGAAACGATTGAGTTGTATTAGGGTAAATACAACATAAAGATTAGATCTAAGCAGTCAAGGATGTAGGTAAAAACCAAAAAAAGGAGAAAATTGTGTCGATTTCTTTAATTTATGGCGATATACAGTCAGAGGCAAATATGGAAAATTACGAAGATAAAAAGGAAAGGAAGTTTTTTAAAAGCCCGAATTTCCCACCAAAATCCCCCAAAAATCGAATTCTAAAAAACGAGCTTTCAACCTCCACCTACTTCCTACAGGCCCTCGCCACGCTCCACCTCTTTTTTTCCCTAGAAATAACAATAAACGCAATTTGGCGCCGGGCCCCAAGAAACGGGCCGCCGCGGGCCCGGTGGAGGCAATTATCGCCGAAGCTGAAAATATGGCAGCGCACACCGCGTGGGGCACCCTATTTGGCGCCCCCCTTTGATTCAATGCCACAAATTCCCTGGGAATCGCCCGCAAATTTCCTGCGAATGTTTGCCCTGGTTTTTTGCAGTTCAGACCTAACGGGAGTGAGCGAAACGGCAGACTTTCACGTGGATTTTGCAAGAACTTGCTGGGTCGTCTGAAACGCGTCAAATTCAAGCAAAGCACAATATGCCGTCATTTGGAATTCCGCGTAGTGCCCAGCTACAAATAATGGAATTCCTATAAACTAAATCGTTTTAAAAATGCGGTGGCCTTTTGCGGATACTGTATTGATAAATATTCGCAAAACCCTACTGCTGTGCTACAAAAGTAATTATATGAAAAAAGGTATTGCGCAACCCTTTTTGTGAAAGTGGATTTTTTACAAAAATATCCTTATAGCGTCCAAGCATTTTTTAAGCTTATGAATTAGTAAAAACGATAACATCGCTTCAAAAACGTTTCCGAAACAAAGTTCTTACATCAAAAATTTTTACAAATAGCACATGTTTTAAAAAAACTCAGCATACACGAGATCCTCTAAAAATTTAAAATGTAAAAACTACATTGCCGGCCTATTAAGTTCTAAGTTACTCAAAGTTTTGCTGGTTTTTCGGCTTTCGGCTCAATTTGAATTTGCGAGCCCCGGGAAGCGTCGTCTAGAGGCCCATAATTCGTAGATTTTTTGCAGACAAAAGACGCAGCAGCGTTCATGCGACTTTCCGGAAAATTAGTGGGCAGGAGTAAGCCGCAACTACAAGAAAGTTACTCCACAAAGTACAACAGAGCACCCTGAAGGCCAGATCGTCAAAGCTTAGCATGAAATACAGGGTGTCCCAAAAAAAACCCCCACCCCCCCCCCCTACCTAGCGGTCCGCAGTCGATTCCGATTTTTACGATTTAGGTATCTATCGAAAGCTCTCGAAAAGGCGAGAAAACAAGGAGGGTTGAATTTCTTAATTATGCTTTTTTATTTGCTAATTTTATGTCCAAAAACCATGAAAACTGCTGATTTATGCGAAATCTGCATGCTAATTGCAAAATTCCTGATGAAAAATTCCCGGCTTTTTAGGAAAACCTGAAATATCGGTAGAATCTGATTAAATTTTAGAAAACGAAACCTGCTTGTTTTCTCGCCTTTCCGAGAGCTTTCGATTGGTATAAAAATCATTCCGATCCGATCCGATTGACGGCCTCTGGAGGGGGGGGGGGTTTTGGGACACCCTGTAATTAAATGACCTAGACGAAGAAAGCTGTTAGGTTTGAAACGAGTCAGAATAAGTATCTGAATGGCACCTCTGAACTGACTTAACCGTGCCGAAAAGCCCACCGGAATCTCGGTTCAACGGACTCGTTAGGAACGCCCGAATACCCCAACCACTACGGACACCCCTAGACACACCCCCATTACGGCTTAACGATGGGTAATTGGGCCTATTGAATGGGTGTGCGATGAATTGGAGTTAACTAGCAGATACAAAGAATGATCACCGATTAACGAGTTTCTCGAAAATTTGTATATACGTTCGTGCTTGCAAAAAATACAAAGTACACGGTGTTCATGTTGTATAAATCGAGACCGGGGGTTAATCGTTTGGCCATGCGTCTATTTAAGTTGAAGGTACCTTACAACATAGTCAAAAACTTACCTAGCAAACGTGTTATGCTCGGATAATGGATTTTGATCTTTTGGTTTGAATCCTGGGCGAATCGCCTTGCACCCAGCCGCGTCGTCTAGCCTCCCTAATTCGTAGATTTTTTGCTTGCACGGAACGGGCAGCAGAGTTCAGGCGCAATGTCGACGCAAAAAAAGGAAATGGGGTAGCGCGGAAACCGAGAAATCCGGAATCTTTTACCGCTGAATACTAAAGTAATTTACTCACAGAACGAATAGGTGTGAATTCTTTAATTGCGCAATGTGGGTAACGAAAAATGAAACAAAAGCCATACTGGAGAAAAAAACCAATGGGATAGAGATAGAGCGAGAGAGTGAGATAGCGAGAGAGCGAGAAAGAAGAGAGAGAGAGAGAGACAGAGAGAGAGAGAGAGAGAGAGAGAGAGAGAACTGACGAACAACTTCTGGGACTAACCTGACCTGGAGCGGAATTTCCGATGCGGTTCAACGGATTCGTTAGCGACGCTCGGATACCCCCAGACACCTCTCCCACGCCCCGATGATTGGCTTAACGACGGATAATTGGCCTTTAAAAAAAGGTGCGGGATGAATGGGATGATGACCAGTTGATGCTCGAAATTTGCACTAGCTTTCCAATTTCTTAAACCGAGGTTTCGCCAGTAATTGGGCAATGTCGATCTTCTGTTTGTTCCTCTATTAGGCTATTTATTAGCTTTAGAACGTTTTGTAGCACGTATCTTAACGGTAAGATTTTCACGAAATACAGCCAATGTTGCGGTGGTGCCAAGATCATGGAACTGATTGAGGGAATTTCATTTATGGCTAGTCAGAAAACGGACGAATGAAAATGTTCCGAAATAAAATGCAAATACAAAATGAGAATTTTCAAAACACAAAGGTGCGCCTAAAAGGTAGCACGATAAATATATAAGGCGAAAAAGCGGCATCTTCGTTTGAGCCGCCAAAAATTTGAAGCACTATTCGGGGTCTTCGCGCCTGGAGCGTGGCAGCCATTTCTAAAGAGTTGTCTTGCTATTTGATCAACTTTCGAAATTCTAAAATTTTCCAGGAGGTTCCACTATTCTCAGAAAAACCGTTCGCAAAATTAAGCTTTTTATGGTGACCAAAATCCCACCTCCAGATCCCTGAATTCGGCCATGATGAGCTCAATGGCTTTCCGATCATCCGGGCTCCACTGATCGGAATTGTGACTTCTTGACCCTGAAGCTCGCGAAGCTTGTGAAGAAGATGCTTTTGCTTCGTCTCCGTCCAGTGTCGGCGTTTTAAACTTGGACGAGGTTGAGGATGCGCTCGGCTCGGTTTGCACCTTTTGGAGTGCCAGCCTTTCGAGCTCATCTTTTTTCTCCTGCTTGAGACTTTCATGTACAAGTTTTATCGCCTCGGTGCAGCTAGATTTCATGCTGGCCAACTGGCGTACGAAGGAATACAGCTCCAGGATTGGGACCTCTGAAAAATGATGATCAAGACAGATGGAAGCCTCGGTTTCTCTCACTCTCTCTCCCTCCCTCCCCCGCTCTCTCTCTCTCTCTCTCTCTCTCTCCCTTTCTCTCTCAACCTACCTCGAATCAAGGCCTTCAACGTCTGATGACTCGTAATAGCAGCGGGTGGGGTATCGACCACGCAGTCCAAAAGATACGTAAGGATCGATATCGGCACCTCAAAAGTTACGGATTTTTACGCACATTGCCGTAAATTTATGTGCGCTACAATAATACCGTCTCTGCAACAAAAAACCAACCTCCCCCTGCTGCTGGAACGCACCAGGCCGTTTCTGGTGCCTCCGAAGTAATGCAACGATAAGGAGTTGCAATTCCTCACGCGTGTTCTTCAATTCGTTTTCTAGTGTCGTAGCTTTTTGCACAGCTCCCCTTAACTTCGACAGCTCCTCCTCCTTCTGTCGCGCCACCGTGAGAGCCAGATCAAGCCTGTACTCCGTATGGAGGAGGTCATCACGCAAATGTTCCATTTCCTTCTCGGTTTCTGCGAGTTGCAGGATTGCTGCATTCAGCTCCCGCCCCTTTTGGCGGCGATCTTGGCTCTGCTTGATTACCTAAAAAAAACCTTGCCAGGTTCGTAGGGGAGAAGCAAAAATGCCGACAGCAAAGAAACCACTGACTAAAACCCGACACCGACATCGTAACTATCGACAAAAATCGTGTTTCGCTAAGAATTGCAATATCCTTTGCACGCTCTTTTTTTCTTTGGATTTGGCCTCTAGGTGTCGACATTTCCGCTTTCGGTATTTTGAAATTCCGCTAAGGATATCGACGCACTGCCATGGTCGATTTATTTCAATTAAAACAAACTACACTTCAAAACCCATACCGCCTCCTTCAGCTTGTCAAACCACTGGTAATCGAGTGCCCGTTCTCTCTTCGACTGCTCGATCATGTTGGTCAACGCCTTCTCAGACTGCGCATACTTTGCCTTCACCCGCTCAAGTTTAGCATCTAAAATACGCCAATTACACATCGAACTTGAAGCTGCTGATTTTTATTTAGGCTTAAGAAAGCACCTTGAAGCTCGAATGAATGTCTCCATTCCTCGACAACACGACGGGCCTCGACGAAAATATAGGCATAGTCGGGCTCGGGCACTCCGTGCTTTGGAACGACGGAGAAGTAAAGACTGGAATAGTAAGTAGTATTCCGTATACTATTTGGGTTTCATACCCGACGTCTTCATGCTCGAGATCGAGGCGGAAATGTTTGGGTTGATTCGTTTTAGCTGTTCCCTTTTTGGGTGGCGGTTCTGGCTCGTATTTGTAGCGTCGCCTATAAGGACCATATTTTAATATTTTAATAGATCCTGGCTGGGAAACGGACAAGACACACGCGCGCGCCAGCAACACGCACGTTACGTTACGTGCGTTACGTGTCACACCCGCGGAAAACTAACGAACCAATAAAACCAATTTAACTTGCCCATTAAAGGGCACGTTCAGGACGTTTTTTTGGAAAAAACAGAGATTTTTGCCGCGGCCGGGGGTCGAACCCGGGCCCCCCGCTCGGGAGGCGCGGATGGATACCAGTCAGCCACAGCTACAACCTGGCGAGGGGGCTAGGGGCGCCCGACGCCGCAAAGGAGGGGAATGGCCTGTCACAGCACGAGCAGGCCGTGCGCGCGGTCCCTACGTCCATAGGGTGTACACGTTGCGACGAGTACACGGCTCCTCCCTAAACGTGCGCTTTAATGTAGACGTATTGCCTTGGCTTCTTCTTTCGAGACGTAGTTTGTTGGGTCGCGTCGTCGGCCTCCATTCCGCCGCTGAAAAGGGGCATCGTAATTCGTAGACACTAATAAAAAATACTTAACTTCTCAAAGCTATGGTGCTGCACACC
This sequence comes from Mesorhabditis spiculigera, assembly GCA_958295435.1. Lineage (NCBI taxonomy): Eukaryota > Metazoa > Nematoda > Chromadorea > Rhabditida > Rhabditidae > Mesorhabditis > Mesorhabditis spiculigera. The sequence continues at coordinate 20,968 of CATQJA010000928.1, forward strand.
GCTCAGTGTTAAGATATTGCAATCCCTCACCAGCGTCGCTTGTGTCCGACTTTGATCTTGTCGTTTCGCTCATCGCTTCGGATGACATCTCCGGGGCTCATTGTCGTATCGGCCTCCATTTTTAAGCTAAAAATTCTTCGTTATTATCGTTGTCGACGTTTATTAGAATTTTATCGACTGTCTTCATGGTTTCTCCTTTGGCAAACATATTTTTGCAATAAAACAAAATAGCGACATTGACGAAATTAAGGAAATCTGAATCGATATTGACGATAGGAAGAACTTATGGCTCCTTATGAACATATTTTATTCCTGACGGTGTCATAGAAAATGCAGCACATCAAATTGGAAACTGGGGAAGAGAGAGGTAAGGCATGGACTTGTAACGGGGATCGACACGAAATGCACCGTAAGTCGCTTGGATAATACTTGTTGAATAGAAATTTGACAAAGACAAAAATATCGTAATGCATCCCTTGCGGTGAATATATGTAGAATGGCAAAATCTCATAGCGAGGTACGAAATTTGGCGAGGATTTAGCGGTGACAACCAGGAACTTGTTGCGGTAAATTATGGATGATACGCGGGATGGTCACATAAATTCGGGCCTTGAAATTGGTAAATACAAAATTATAGTGGTTGTTGAAGTTGGGCAAGAGGTTGGTTGTTGTAGAGGTAGTTTCGAGACGCGGCTGCTTAAATTCAGGGTTGTGAAGTGTCGTTTTGTAAATTATGATCTATCGTGACATTCAAGGATCGAAGCGGATCAAGCTTATCTTGTGCAGAATTTTGCGCTGATTCGGTAATTTGACAATCTGTGAAGCCCACAGATTAAAAATGAATCAGCTCGTACGCCCGAAAAAATGGTCGACATTCGAGAATTTTTTTGCTTTCGCACTTAAAGGCTTCAGCATTTTTTTAATCGGTTGGTTTCAAAGATTTTCCGAGGTTTGATCTTGACCAAAAACTCTTGTTAGCAGTAAGGCCCGTTAACAAAATGCAAACCTCACCTACAACTTCATGGCTGCTGTCTGCAGCTATCCAGTAGTAGGATCGCATCCGAACAGTTGTCCCGCATCTGTCCTAACAGGTGCGCAAAATAGAGCCGCAGCGGGCGCGGGGCATCTGAAGGGTAAAATTATTCACTATCGGAATCGCGAACATAGGGTCTTGAATTTCTATAGAGTGGTCCAAACCATAAAATCCTTCTAACAGAACCGAGTCGAATTGGAACGTTAGTTGTGTTATACAAAGCCCCCAAAAACGGCGAGTTCTGATTTTAGCATTATTTTTTGATTTATCGGGGGCTTTTTATCAAGGACTAAATTTTACAAAAAACTAAAATAAAACATTTGTTCAGTGAATTCGAAGACGCTCGCCCACCTTTAAACAATGTCGTCAAGGCCGGGTCATTTGATATCGCACCCGGCGGGGCATTGTTGACACGGTCCACCAGATAGGTGAGTTTAGGTGCTGGCTGCTGAAATAGATCATTTTGATCGAGTTTTTCAGGTAACTTTTAAACGATATCTGGTCGTAAGGTAACGTACTAAAGACTGACCGTATATGGCGCTGGAGATTGTGGCGAATACGGCGGTGTTTCTGGATCGTTCATTGGGGTAGGCCTACGTAACCTTGCGATCTCTGCTCTCGCCTCGTTCAACTCGGCCCGGAGTTGTTTGGCTTCAGCTCGGTGCAAAGCCATTTGCGATGGTCGTAGCACTTCCCTCAGTCTCGCCATTTCCTGCTCAACAAGTCGAGCCTTTGCTTCGGATCGCTCCCGGGCTTCCCGAAGTCGATGACACTCGATTAGTGCAGCGTCAGCCTCTTTTTCGGCCCGGTCCCGTTCCTCCTTTGCTTGCTGGAGTTCGGCGCCGGCTTGCTTTAGCTGAATCGAAATTGTGCTAATGTAAATCAAGTGCCTCGATACCTGTTCTTCCTTGGCTTCAATTTCTTGCTGGTAAAAATGCTTTTCTTCCTGGGTCTCCCTGATAACTTTGACGACCTTCCGTTTCGCTCTTCCGTTGGTCGCTTTAGCCCGTTCATATTTTGCTGCTAAAAGTACAGTGTAAGTGTAAGT
>CATQJA010000929.1:0-13832 GCA_958295435.1 Mesorhabditis spiculigera
TGGTACAATTCGGATAAGCGGGGGAATTTTAGGCGGGGGGGAAACCAATTTTTTTCCTGTCGGCCCTGGTGGGAATAGTAATCAAATATAAAGTGTTTTCACATTGTTTTTAGCAAAATTTAAGCCTATTTGAATCGGAAAAACTTTTTTAAAAAGTGAGAAAAACGCTTGAAAAAGTCGAAAATTTGGTCATTTTTGGGCCGAAAAAATTATTTTTCAACATAAAATTAAATTCTCTAATTAAGTTTTATAAAGTTTTTATGTTTAGGAATAGCTATAAACAATTTAGAAACACTTCCACTATTTATATAAAAAATATAGGCTTGGGCGGAAAAAGTTTCGGTTTCCCCCCCGCCTAAAATTTTCCCCCCCGCTTATCCGAATTGTACCAATGGCGTAATTTAAGCTTTGATGTAAACTAGAGTTATAGTTATAGCGTTAAAATTCTAGATTTTACGATAGACTATCCACATTTTAGGGATGAAATACGGCTGCCTAATGACGTCGTCCCAGAACATTATAATATAACGATCCACCCGGATATTGAAGACCAAACGCTCACCGGCCAAGTCACGATCGATTTGAGGGTATTTTTGCACGGTTTCTGATTGATTTGTACCCAAATTCAGGTGACCAACCAGACATCAGTCATCGTGCTGCATGCGAGTCGCCTGAATTTGTCGTCATTCTACATTAATGTTAACAACAAGAAGGTTGACGCCGAACACGTAAGTTTTATGGCCTTCTGTAAGCTGCAAACAACGTTTGAGATGTTTTGCAGGCCGCAGTGAGTAGTGTTATGTAGCTGAATCTATTCCTTGCTAGGTAAATTTAGGAAAATCGGGAAGCTTCCGTGTTAAATTTTTTGAGAGCTTTAAAAACTTCAAAAAACCGCGTCAAATTCTCAAAAAACACCCAAAAACCTTGGCAAGCTAGCAGAGAAAATTTGGGATTTTTTACGATTCGTAAATGGTAGCAAAATGGAATTTAGCGCATTCAAAGCGTTTTTTTCAGACCTCCTGCAACCTGCTCCAGCAATGGGCATTCACCCTTGAGAATCCAATAGAGGAGGACGACGAGGTGAGTATCGTTAACGTTAGTAAAATAGAAAAATAAAAATATATTCTATACATTAACACATTCATAAGAACGTAAATAGGTTGTGCTTGGAATGGAGTACGACGGGAAAGTGTTGGCCGACATGCATGGGTTGTACATCAGCACCCACCACGATGTGAAAGGGAGGAGCTGGTAGGGTTGTTTAATTTAGCATCGTTTTGGCCTATTAATGCCCGGATCGATACTTTTTATAGCGTAGCTGGACATCACCGCGTTGTTTAGGAAATCAGTCGCGTCCCAATTCGAGCCAACCCACGCCCGGAAGGCTTTTCCCTGCTTCGACGAGCCAAATATGAAAGCTACTTTCCAGGTAGTTTTTAGGGCCATGAAAATTTGCTTGGATCTATTTAACTCTAATTTAATTCTATTTTCTATAAAGTAATATTTTTAGCTCTCCGTCGTGCGCGGCCCTCACTACGTCACGCGCAGCAACATGAACCTGCGCGTGAGCCGCGAGCGCGCCGAGGACGGGTGGAGATTCTCGAATGACAGGCACTTACCATGCACTTTTTTTGTCCACCCGACCCCCGCCTCACATTAATGCTTTATTATATCGCTAAAATACCCTAAAATTATATAAAACCATCTCTCCCGGTTTTTTATAGGGATATTGAGGGCTGCAAGCTGTTTTTAGCCGAAAATTTAGTTTAAAAAGTCGTCAAAAATAATTTTTCGATACTTTGAGATAACCTTGGAGCCTTCAGAACCCTTTAACAAGGTACATAAATTTTATTAAGTTTTTTACAGCCTCTACATCGATGTTTTCGAACGTAGCGTAAAAATGTCGACGTATCTTCTGGCGGTGGCCGTGCTCGACAATTACGATTATATGAAGAGGTTGACAAAGTCGACGCAGGAGCCGATTGAGGTGGGAAAAATCTCTCTCTCTCTCTCGCGCTCTCTCTCTCTCTCTCTCTCTCTTAGATCTCTCTCTACCAGATCTCTTTCAGGTCCGTCTCTACGCCCCTCGTGATGTCCTGAAGGGCCAAGCCGATTTCGGCCTAGATGTTGCCGTTCGAGCGCTAGAATATTTTGAAGATTACTTTAACATTTCTTACCCTCTCGAGAAAGTCGGCAAAGCCTCATTCATTGCTTCAATTTTTGATCTAAAAATTTCTACAAGGCATGAAAATAATTTTATGTATTTTAGACCTTCTTGCCCTTGACGACTTTGCTGAGGGCGCCATGGAAAACTGGGGATTGGTGACGTTCAGGTGGGTTTTGACTTTCCTAATGGATCTGGAGGATATATATGGAGTTTTGGCTTGCGAGTCCCTTTAAAATGCAGAAAATCAAGGCAGAAATTTTTCAGAAGTTTTTTTTTTGGTTTTAAATAATTTACAAATTGTTTTTGGTAATGCGAGCACCTTCGGAGATTTCCGTTTTTGCTTTCCTCAATGTTCCCGGCTAGATTGCCCCAGTTTTCATCAGGATCTTGATAGATTTTTGGGTTGTAGGCAGCTTTAAGATGCCAATTGTCATTAACTTTTTTAGAATAGCGTTTCAATTTCCTAAAGAATCTCTGCTAGTTTGCCACACCTTTTCAACGTTTTTATGGATTTTTAGGCTTGTGGACGCCTTTAATAACCTATATTTTTTCGATATATACATTTTTTAGGACAGCGTATTCAGTATTTTTATGCATTTTTGGCTTGTTGACAGCTTTAAAATCCTATATCTCAATATGTGGATTTTTTTGGCTTCAAGCGGCCTTTAACCCCGACAAATTTTAGAGACTCCGCCCTGCTCTACAACGAGGAGACGTGCAGCACACTCAACAAGGAGCACATAGCCTTGGTCATTTGCCACGAGATCGCGCATCAGGTACGGTAGTTGGGGCACGGTGTAGGGTGGAATTCAGTGGTTCGGGAACCTGGTGACGATGGATTGGTGGAATGATTTGTGGCTGAACGAGGGATTCGCGAATTACATGGAGTATCGATGTGTCGATCACTTGTTCCCGTCGTGGAATATTGTGGGTTTTATTAAAGCTGATGATAATTACATATATTATAAGTTAATTAAATTACTTTGAATTAAAATTAAGTTAAAAAGGTAACTTGGTAAAAGTAGTGAGTTAAGCTTTTAAATATCTTCTTAATTTTTCTTTTTATCTAATAAAATTTGTAAATGAATTTTCAATACCTTTCACCTCAATTTAATTGAATAAATTTAGTAAAATAATTTTAATAACCATAAGCGCTTTTTAATACTTTTTACGGGGAAAATCCATTTTTTTGGTCGCCTTTCCGGCTCGTTCTTCAGGCTTTAAAGCGCACGTTCAGGGAGGGGCCGTGTACTCGTCCCAACGTGTACACCCTATGGACGTAGGGATCGCGCGCACTGCCCGCCCGTGCGTGACAGGCCACCCCTCCTTGTGGTGGGCGCCCCTCATCCCCTCGCCAGGTTGTAGCTGTGGCTGACTGGTGTCCATCCGCGCCTCACGAGCGGGGGCCCCGGGTTCGACCCCCGGCCGCGGCAAAAATTTTTGTTTTTTTTTCCAAAAACTGCCTGAACGTGCCCTTTAACCCTGACTTCATGCTCCCTTGAAAATTGCTCTACAATTCCAGATGACCCGTTTCTACGCCGAAAACTCGGGCTCGGCCATGGACCCGGACGGCTTGACGTCGTCTCGCCCCATTAACGCTGGACTCCAAAATACAACCAATATAATGTCACTTTTTGACGCGATTTCTTACCACAAGGTACGTGCATGACTTAACGCTCCTGGAAACAGACAGGAGTATCAGATCGGAACGGTTTTGGCAGCATTCGAAAGCTCTTAAAAGGAGTCGAGGGTTGATGCCAACGAATGTTACATTTTGGGTTAAAAATGTTTCCCGTTACAAAAATCGCGAAAATTAGCATCACCCCAAAAATCCATTCTGAACCTCCTTCATACAGATAACTTGTTCTCCTTTTCAAGAGCTTTCGAATCCTATCCAAAAATCATTCCGATACGATACGCCTGACGACTTCTAGAAGTCCAGAGGTTTTTTTGCACATTTAGGCAGCCGCCATCATCCATATGCTTCAAGGCCTTGCCGGGGAATGGTATTTCCAGAAGGTAAGTAGAGTCCTCAAGTGTCTCTGCTAGGTACCAAATTTCAGGCCCTGATCGAGTACCTCAACAAGTACAAATACGACAACGCCAAGGGGGAAGAGTTGTGGAGGGTGGTTGAGAAGGTACCAGGAGGTTACGGTAAAGATTGGGTGTTCTTTAGCACGCATCACTTCCTCATGGGGTTACCATTGAGAATCTGGCCGAGGCTTTTACTACCCAGGTGAGTAGATTTCGATTCTCTCTCTCACTCACTCGCTCTCTCTCTCCCTCTCTCTTCTAGGCTTCACTGCCCCTTTAAAACCGACTTCAGGTCGGCTACCCATTGGTGCAAATCGGCTTGATCAACAACGACGAGGAAATCCTTGTTCATAACCAGGTCAGGCACTTAATTACCGTGCCCCCATTGCAATAACCTGTCCCACCCACCGTACCTCATGCTCCTTCCAGACCCGCTTCCTTTTCAACAATGACGATGAGGACGAGGATGATCTCGAGTGGCCAATCCCAGTCCATATTAGAACTGATGAGAAGGATGAGGCGCAGCTCAAGTGGTTGAGGCCTGGGGAGCAGAAAGGTAGGGGCAGGCTAGCAGGGGTTATTGGCGTAGGGAGATGGGGAGCAGGAGCTGGGGAGGTAGAGCTGAATCTTACTAATAACTCGTGCTCCATTCCAGTGCACTGGCGTCTCGATTCCCCTGCAAAATGGGTGATCGCGAATACGGGAGGTGTCGGGTATTTCAAGGTGCTCTACGATAGGAAGATTTACAAGGAGCTTGGCAAGCAGTTGGAGGGTGATCATACGGTAGGATTTAATGCTTTTTTTGTTTTTAAAGAAACTGGGAAGCCACAAAACGGCCCAAAACCGCCTAAAGCTTCATAAAAACAAGTAGAAATTTTTCCATTTTGCAATAGTTTTTGGCTGCTGGGTTCCTTTACCCAAAAATTATTTTTTTAGGCAATTACTCATAGTAATCCGTCTTCCTGTATCTTTTAACGATGGGCACGTTTTAGGAAATCTCAGCCATCGACCGTACGATGCTGATCACTGATGCCTTCGACTTCACCAAGGTCGGACTGCTCGACGTCTCGACGTATATGGACTTGATACAGTATGCCAAGGGTACGGGTTTGGGAGCTCTTTCGAGTTCTCTCTGCTAACCAGCCCCTACTCAAGAATTTCAGATGAGCGAGACCGTATGGCATGGTCAGTCATCAACCAGCAGTTGAAGCAGTTGGAGGACCTGCTGAGTGAGACCGACTATTTGCATCTATTCCGGGTAAGAAAAAGCCTCTTTCTCTTCCCATACGTACATGACCTAATTTGCATATTCAGGACTTCCAACGTTCCCTGATCGTCAAAATCTACGATGAGGTCGATTGGGACGATGATGAGGATGATGATAGTGATTCGGATGAGAAGGTGGGAGAGCGAGAAGAGAGAGAGAGAGAGAGAGAGAGAGAGAGAGAGAGTTAAATCAATATTCCATTTAGGACCCCTCACGCACCGGATTCCGCCAAACAATCCTTACACTAGCTTGCCGCCTTGGACATGGAGACTGTGCGAAGCAGGCGGTGATCCGCTTCAACCAGTGGTCCGTGCTAGGCAAAAAGTGAGTTTTGAGAGAGAGAGAGAGAGAGAGAACGAGAAAGAAATACCCAAATCTTATCCTCCTTTTCAGAGCAGCCCCCGAACTCCAGAACGTCATCTACGAAGAAGGAGTGAAAGCTGGAGATACGGGCACCTGGGAAAAGGTAAGCTACGGTACTTTCCGATCCGTTTTAAAGGAACCTGCAAGTGAGCCCTATTTTTAGACCTACGCCGCATACCAAAAAGCGACAGCCCCCAACGAGAAGCAAAGCCTCATGGAAGGGCTGGCCGCCACGAAGGACCCGAAACTCGTGCATCGACTTTTGAGGATGACCCTCGATCCGAGCGCTATTAAGGTACGGTAATTAGGGTAGATACCGTAGTTGCGGTAGGGAATATAGTAAGCTATAGGACCAAGATTTCTCCAATTTCAGGCAAACAACGTGCACCGTGCCTTCTCAGCCCTCGCCGAAAACGAGCTGTCCCGAACGGCCGCCTGGCGCTTCTTCAAGATCAACTACGACGAGTTTGAGAAGCGGTATGGGTGTACGGTAGCCGGGTCACCCTTTAGCTTTAGGTTGGGCGCGGGCAGCAATTTACTATTCGCCTGCATCCGCGGCCTGGTCGAGAAGACGAACACGCGCCACGATCTCGACGAGTTGAAGGAGTTTTTGGCGGCGAAAAAGGTATTTTGATGATCCTTTTCTTACTGTAGGTACTTTTATCTAGAGACCGCCCAAAACTGCTTCGGGCCTTGGGCGCTGGAATGCGGCCTTGCAGGAAATTTGACTTTCCGATAGCTCGGGTCCGACGACCCCCTGGCCCCCGACCAAACTCGCGAGTGCAACTGGCAAGAATGAGGAAATTTCTATTTTTTCACATTATGCAAATTAGCCCTCAGGTACCCCCAAAAATGAATAAAACCGGCTTTAACTTTGTAAACTTCTTTTTTATCGAAATTCTGAGAACGCCATCGGAAAGAGGAAGGTCGATTCCCCCAGTGGCGGAGAATCGGGCTTTTGGACACGGGAAGGCCCTCAAATCTGGCCTCGAAACTGACCTCCGCACACACACACACACAAAGATACGCGACCAAATTATATAAGGTAGGATACCGTAATACATGCAGTACTGTAAGCAAAAGAGTTTATTTTCAGCTGGACAATAATAAGATGAAAATGCGGCAACTGTACGAGAACATCGAAGTGAACATCCAGTGGCGCGAGTTGAACGAGGACAAATTTGAGGTGAGGTTTTTTGATTACTTTAAAGAAATCGTGCGGGGATTACGGTAGATTTTGAAGCTTAAGGAAGTCTTCAAAAGTTATAGTTCAAGTTTGTTTTTTATAGATAGCGTTATTTTTAACTATTTTAAATTTTCTAAATGTTGGTTCTTTTGCATTATCGGGTGGGGCTAATTTTTTGTATAGATTTTATAAGCCTAGTAGCAGCATAGTGAGTATTTTAGTAGTTTTTTTAGTGAAATTTGATGCTATTTCCATTGTAAAATATCTAAAAAAGGTTGGAAAATGTTGAAATCATTTCGAAAATCGGAATTTTTGTATTTTTATAAAATTTGAAGTTTTTAAGCTTAGGAAAGTATCAAACAGCTTAGAAAAACGTCGGCTATTTTTATTAGAAAGAATTGGAACCAAAGGAAAAATTTGCCAACCCAACCCCCCTGATAAGGCGAAAGTACCTTGATTTTGATTTTTGTGATTTTTGGACCTGAAAAAAATCTTTTTTTTGCAGGAATACCTACACGAGTGGGACGAGCGACGCCGGCGAATTCATAGGCGGAGTAAAAATCAATAATTTCTTACTTTTTAACCGTCTTTGTCTTTTTTTTGCCTACAAAGACCATTCCCTCTAGTCCGAACAATGATCTTCCGATGAATATTCCCCAATTCCCAAAGAATCCATCTCTCCCCGCCAAGTTCCACCATCACCTGTGCTGGCTGCCATGTCGGCGCGTTTTTAGGGTATTTTAAATTGCTGAATATCTGCCTTATTTCAGTTTTTCTAGAGTTATTTTTGATCTGAGGCCTTGAGAATAAATGTTGTTATTTTTTGCAGTGCGCTACAGTAGTATATTCTCGCTACAGTACTTAGTACGCTAGGTACTCCAGTACATAACGGTCCGCTGCAGTATTCGATAGCGTAAGTTAATCAGTACATTACAGAACGCTACAGTGCTCGATACGCTATCGTACTCAGCACATTACAGTACGATACAGTGCTCTATACACCAAGGACCCTATCGTAGACGATATATTACAGTACGCTACGGTACTCAGTAGATTACAGTACTATTTTTGGCAATTTTTCTAGCACGCTAAATTACTAGCTACATTACAGTACTCTTTACGCGATAGTATGTGAGATACTTTAACGTATTCCTTGCACTTTGACCAAACACGGTACGATACAAAATTTCCGAAACCATGCAGTATGTGCTGCCCTACAGAACTCGTAACAATTACAAAAATCTTTAAATTCAATTAAAAACCCTTAATTTTGCTCATTCGCTCCCAGGCTGCGTTAAGTTCCGCTGGACGGTGGGGGACATATCTGTGCGCCCACCCAGATCCAATGCCCCGATTCTCGGCGGAGATCTGGAGCCCTGATTTTCACGCGCCCTCCTGCCCCAGGCCTCTGAAGCCTCCGCGCGGCTTCTTGGGTATCGATTTTTTTGGCATTGACTTCTCCTATTTTTTCTGGTTTACTGCTTAGGTCTAGACTTCTATGAAACTTTCACCTTAAGTTTGCCATAGTTTCGCTGCCATTGATAAATTGGAACAATTTTGAAACTATGCAAATTTTTTAACGATTTTTCCGGAGGTTGGGTTAATTTTTATCGTTTTCTTGCTGGCACCATCCCTTTAAAATGGTTGTAAAATTTTTGTTTGTTTCAGAATGTCAGAAGACAAAGAACTGCGTCGGCCGGTCGCCTCGAAAAAGGACATGTTGCTGTGGTGGGCCGTCAATGTGTCGGCTGGCTTCTTTCTATCTGGTAGCCAATTTGAACGGATTTAATTACACCTAGATATCCGTTCTGTTAATTGAAAATAATTACCACAATATTGATATTCAGGCGCGCACAATGTTCTGTTCTTCGCCTCCGATATCCACACCCCAGTCATCCATTTTATGCACCACGCATCGACCGCCGTTTTTTTGTTCCTGTTCTCGTTGGCGGGCATTATTCCTAAGGTAAGTGTGCTTTTTCCAAAAATCGTTGCTAGCCTGCCTTGGTGTATACGGTGTCTACTTCCCAAAAGAGAATTTGATCCATTGCCCCGTCCTTTCCACCCAAATTTTGGCCTTCTATGTATCTCCGCTCCCGCTTGACCTACAGGGATGTAAAGTATACCAAAATGTTCGTCTTGGTTTGCCGAGTATTTTGGTGTACTTTGTAGTCTTGTAAAACTACAGGAAGCCGAAATACTAAAGTAATTTGGAGGGAGGCGTTTATATGCGGCTTTGCCCAATTCCCTCGGGCATCGAGTTCATGCTGAATTTGTGAGAAAATTGATGTTGTCAATAGTCTCTGCTTGGTACCGCGACACTTGCGGCGCGGACACTTGCGGCGCGGACACTTGCGGCGCGGACACTTGCGGCGCGGACACTTGCGGCGCGGACACTTGCGGCGCGGACACACTGCGGCGCGGACACTTGCGGCGCGGACACTTGCGGCGCGGACACTTGCGGCGCGGACACTTGCGGCGCGGACACTTGCGGCGCGGACACTTGCGGCGCGGACACTTGCGGCGCGGGACACCTGCGGCGCGGACACTGCGCGCGCGGACACTTGCGGCGCGGACACCTGCGGCGCGGACACACTTGCAGGCGCGGACACTTGCGGCGCGGACACTTGCGGCGCGGACACTTGCGGCGCGGACACTTGCGGCGCGACACTTGCGGCGCGACACTTGCGGCGGCTGCGACACTTGCGGCGCGACACTTGCGGCTGCGACACTTGCGGCGCGACACTTGCGGCGCGACACTTGCGGCGCGACACTTGCGGCGCGACACTTGCGGCTGCGACACCTGCGGCGCGACACTTGCGGCTGCGACACTTGCGGCGCGACACTTGCAGCGCGACACTGCGGCGCGACACTTGCGGCGCGACACTTGCGGCTGCGACACTTGCGGCGCGACACTTGCGGCGCGACACTTGCGGCGCGACACCTTGCGGCGCGACACTTGCGGCTGCGACACTTGTGGCGCGACACCCGCGGCGCGACACTTGCGGCGCGACACTTGCGGCGCGACACTTGCGGCTGCGACACTTGCGGCGCGACACTTGCGGCTGCGACACTTGCGGCGCGACACTTGCGGCGCGACACTTGCGGCGCGACACTTGCGGCGCGACACTTGCGGCGCGACACTTGCGGCGCGACCTTGCGGTTATTTAGTATAAGCTATATAAAAATAGTTTAAGGTGTTATTTGATAAGCTGCATCCGAATTTGGTATTAAAAAATCATAAAAAGTCGGGTTTGCGACCGAAGTCACTCAATTTGGAGGGAAAGTGGCCGCTACTTCCTCCGCTCTGCGACTAAAAAAAGGCTTCGTGCCACCCGGGGCCTAGTCGCTTCGGATGGGTGCGAGCTCGTACAGGGTTTCTAAATCGGGGCGCCCGAGGAGCGCGAAGCGCCCAGGCGCTCCGATTTAGAAAGAGTGGAGCGGCAGCCCATCCGAAGCGACGGCCCACCTTGCCTGATGCCCTCAGGGGCGTTCCGACTGCGGGTCGGTTAAATTGCTTATTTTGAACACAAATCCAACAATTACAAACAAATTCCGTGAAGAAATGCTCAATTTACAACATTTAAAAATAATAAATGCTGCGCCGCAAGTGTCGCGCCGTAAATGTCGCGCCGCAAATGTCGCGCCGCAAATTTCGCGCCGCAAGTGTCGCGCCGCAAGTGTCCGCGCCGCAAGTGTCGGGGAGCCCTCTGCTTGCCTGCCCTCGAATCTCCGGCGAATTTTTCCGAAATAATCGCTGCTAGCCTTTCCTTCGCTACTTGATCGTATTCTCAAATGGTTTCCGATAGCCTGCCTAAATTCCTAGAAAGGCTAGATTTTGTGATTGGTTCCTAAATGATCTCTGCCTGCTTGCCCTTGTAAAGTTGGCTTCATCCAATCGTTTTCAGCAACCTCCCCCTGCCAATCAAAGAATTCGCGATTCCGGTGGCCGCAAAAGTACTCGAAACGTTCCTCTCCTCCATCGTCCATTCCCAAAATCGGACCGGCGGATTGTACGTCTTACGGTTAGATGAGCAACCTTTAGAAAACAACCTAAAATTCAGAATTTTTGACGTCATCACAACGGTGGCCATCGTCTACTGGGGGAAGCAGTTCGGGTTGAGCGACAAGGAGAAGCCGGCCAATAAGCATTTGGTCGGTATTTTGGGGGGCGTAATTATCAGGTTGGTAGATAAGTCCTGTCACAATTTTTTGAAAGTGCCTTAGAAAGCCGCAGAAACGTCGTATTTTCACTTTCGATACATGATTTGATAGATCTTGGGACGCGCTACTTAGTCAAAACCCGATTTGGTCCCCAAAGTGGCTCGCCGTCGAGTTACAGCTCCGGGAAGTTTTTCATAAAATCCTGAGAAAGCTAATTAGCGTGCTATCTCTGCATAGATCTATTTGAATACGATACCATTAACGCCAATCGATAGCTCACGAGGAGTAGATATCGATAGATGTTGAGATCATCAAAATTGGACACCGGATGGCCTAGATACGAGCCCTTCAAATTTGGTCCATTTCTTAGAACTTTTTCCGAATTCCCATACATTTAGACAAAACCTTCTTCGCGCGCTCAAAAACCACCTGGCAAGATTTGTCACAGATGCGTAAAATGTATGGGATCCCGGGAAAAGTTCTAAGAAATCAACCAAATTTCAGAGACCCATATCTCGGCCATCCAGTGTCCAATTTTGATAAACTCAACATCTATCGATATCTACTCCTCGAGGGCTATCAATTGGTGTTAAAGGTATCGCATGCAAATAGCTCTATGCAGAGATAGCACGCTAAATAGCTTTTTCAAGATTTTATGAAAAACTTCCCGGTGCTGTAACTCGGCGTCCTGTAACTTTTCGACCTTGTGCGGCAGCTCCCATCATAGAGCAACCCAAGACCTATCAAATCAGGTATCAAACGTTAAAATCGGCCGTTTCGTCGGCTGTATAGAGAGATTTTAAAAATTTGTGACAGGACTTATCTACCAACCTGATAGTTACGCAACGTAAAAGCCGTCTTGCATGTTGCTTGTCGCGTTCGTGGCAAAATTCATAGCCCAAAGTCCGGAGCCATGCCTTCTCAATCCCTTTAAAACCCCGATGTTCCAGCTCCTCCTCGGTCTGGCTGCCTCCCTCTCTTGGCTAGAATTCGGCCAAATGGAATACACCTTCTTTAGTTTCATTTGCTCCCCATTGTTGGCCCTGGCTAGAGCATATTCGATTTTGAGCGTCTGGAGGTAGACTTTGAGCTTGAACTCGCATTAATGAGCTTCAGATTGGCCCAAAAACTCCGCCCACCATCGCTTGATCTCCTCACGATGTACTATTGTGGATTGACGGCCTTGGCTCTGGCTCTCCCGGCTCTGATCTCATTCTCAAGTCGAACCGTTGAAGTGACGGCTTCCTGGGAGAGCATTGATACGGTATGTTTTGAGCGTATCCTCTCGTAGCGTTTTCAGTACTGGGTTTTGAGCTGGGAAACTTCCTTGAGGAATTTCGTGCGTAGAAAATCGGCATGGGAGAGCTAGCAGAGACCTTTGGGGAAACTGCAAACTCATTGAATGGGTTTATCGAACGTATAGGTAGGCTAGCAGAGATCCTTGAGGAACGGAGAAAAACAGATATTTTCTGTAACAATTTAAGTACCAGGGCAAGCGAGCCGAAACCTTTGAGGAATTTCCAGGCTAGCTAGACGAAAATCGTCAATTTAGTGGATGCGAAGAATACGCAAGCCAGCAGAGGCCATTTAGGAAACAGAAAAAACCTAATACGAATTTTAGGTGTTGATGTACCTCTCTCCCATTTTCATGGCCTCGGCCCTCTACTCGGAACTCTGGCTTTGCCTCGTCGCCGGCCCCAAGACCTTCCAGGTACCTTTAAAATCCCCTGGATTCCATCTGGAGCCAAATTCCAGGTAGCAGAACATGGAAAGTACTTCCTGGCCTCCCTCGGGCAGTGGATCATCCAAAATATGGCCCATCCTTCAATCCTCGCCCTGATCGGAAAGATATTGTTTGTCGGATCGGCCGTACGGGCCGTGGCTCATGGCTTTTCCGAGTGATATCTATACGGGCATTGGGATAAATTGTCGTACCTTAAAGTATAGCGTAATTTGGAGCTTTGTGGAATGGATGCGGTATAAAAGGACCTCCGCAAATACCCCATAATTTTGGGGAATTTGCCTTGAAAGTACCGTTAAAGAGCGAAATGTCGAAAGTTGCGCGCGCGACACGAAAGGGCCGCGAAACGTCACGCGAACGCCACGTTATCGTGTCATAATCGACTGTGCGGTATGCACGTTCCTTGTTACGGCTATAGAAAAATCCATCAGGAAGTCTAACCTTGCCAATCCCTTTAAACGCAAACATCGCCTCCGATCACCCAAGTAACGTGCGATCCCCCATCGGCCGCACATAGATCATCGGCCTGTTGACTGCCTCTCGATGTCTATAGGAAGGTGATGTTGGTGTGGATTCACAGTGGCAGCAGCTGTCCGCCCAGCCGAGGAACAAAAAAAAGTGGAAACCCCCCGGGCGTTGGGTACTCAAAAAACAGAGCCACGGAGCGGCCCGAGTTTTCAAAACAGCCGATTGGGTTTCGGGGCCCCCGGGACACGGAGGAATTTACTGCCCAAACACTCGGTTGTATACCGGTTGAGTCATGTGGGTTTTGAAGGGAGGAGGAAGTGAGGAAATATACGAGACGGCTGTCTGGAATTTGCCGCACTAACGAGAGATAGATAATACGACAAAGGTAGAGAAATATATACGAGAGCGAAAACTTAACGTCCGTTGTTGTTGTTCGAAAACT
>CATQJA010000930.1:0-12392 GCA_958295435.1 Mesorhabditis spiculigera
TCCTACCGTTTCCTCCACGACATCAACAAGTACTGCCAGAGCAGCTGGCAAACTGACCTGAGGCTCGACAGGGTCCTTGAATTCGGCAGTCTGCGGCAATTGCTCAACTTCGGTCATCTTTTAGGCTTTGGGTTTGTAGGGGAAGTACAGCTGGCGGAACTCCTTGCCGGGCTGGCTTTTATCCGGGTGCTGGCCTCTGTAACTTTTTGGTGTTGACCCTCGAGGCCGGCAAACAGGCGAGAAGAACAGCAATCACACAATTGAGGAAAGAGAGAGAGAGAGAGAGAGAGAGAGAGAGAGAGAGAGAGAGAGCGAGCGAGAGCTAGAACGAGTGAAAGAAGAAAACTAACTGAAAAACCTCCTCAAGTGGGGTGGGGCTCCCAGATGTTATGACTAGCGAGCCACAGTACCCCAGCTCTTTGAGCGTTATGAGTGCCGGTATTAGGTGCAACAGGAGGTGGACACACTCAAAATGCCGGAAAGTATGAGAAGTGAGAGATCCCAGAAGGCAAAGGTTTGCTGGGGACTAGAGTAGCGTCCAGGGGTTGTACCTCGATGTGTCTGGAGGTTGGTTTTGGACGCGGTTTTGAGGTGAGTTAGGCTTGGGCCTAGGCAGGATTAGGCTTAGGTTTTGGAAGCGGCTTAGGGTTCACGCTTAAGTTCAGGCTTAGCCATAGGCTTAGGCTTAGGTTTGGGTTTAGGTTAGGCCTATGCTTCGGTATAGGTTTGAGTATAGGTATAGGTTTAGGCTTAGGTTTAGGCTTAGGAAACTTAGACAACTCTAAAGGCTGAGCTTTCTGTGCCTTTTGGGGTGAGGAAGTGGATTAGTTTCAAAATTTAAAGCATACACAATTCTGCTACCAAGGTCTGCAAAACCGCCAGCAAATGAAAATCCCAACAAAGTCGTTCCAAGACGTCTGTCTGGCCCCATGAGAGAGTGTAGTGTTCGTTGGAATATCAACACTGAGTTGAGAGTTTAGCCCCCCTCGAGGCTCACAGTGACGCACCAGGAAAATTCTGACTTGAAGCGACAAGTACTCGACAAAAAGCTGCAAAATTGTCCCCTAGCAAACGCGCAGCTGCAAGTTCCAGTCTTAAAAAGCTTTCGAAATAGTGATGGGTTTGGGAAACCTGGTCTCGAGATTTTCCCAGGATGTGATGTACGGTTTTGGGTGCAAATAAGTAATTATTGGCAAGGACTAAGCCAGGTAAGCCTAAGCCTAAGCCGAAGCATAAGCCTAAGCAAAGCCTAATCCGCCTATACTTAAGCAAAACCTAACTCTAAGCCTAATCGGCCTAAGCGAAGCAAAACTAAGCTTAAGCAAAGCCTAAGCCAAGGCCTAATCCGCCTAGGTCGAGATTCACCTAAGCCTAACCTAAGCCCAAGCCCAAGCCTAAGCCTAAGCCTAAGCCTAAGCATAAGCAAAGCCTAAGACTAAGCCTAAACCTATGCCTAAGCCCAAGGCTTAAGCCTAAGCGAAGCCTAAGCCTAAGCCCAAGCCGAAGCCGAAGCCGAAGCCCAGCCTAAGCCCAAGCATAAGCAAAGCCTAAGCCCAAGCCGAAACCGAAGCCCAGCCCAAGCCTATGCCTAAGCCTCAGCTTAAGCCTAAGCCCAAGCCCATCGAAATCGAACCAATGACATCTTTACCATCCCACGCTCCACCGATTTCAAATCGAGCACTTTTTCTGGGGCGTCCCAGGCAACACTCGAGACATAAAACACCACACACACCGACACAAGTTTGCTACTTCTTCAAAGAACCTCGCCGCTACGTGTCCCACCCGAAAAGCTCTCGAGGAACGCACCAAAAAGCCGGGCCGCAGAAAAACACGAAACCCATCTTCGGAACTCTTGTGAATGGCTCTCATCTGGTCGGCTAGTGATCGGTAGGGCGTGAACACTCTTGAAAGGTTTCCAAAAGTTGTGTCGGGGAATGTGTTGAGGTGTGGAACACTTGTAGCGGCTACACAGAGATCTTGTTAGGGGTGTGGAGGGTGATTTTGGGGGGAATGGAAGGGCTCTACGTCGCTTAGAAGACTTGATTAATTTCTGGTAAATGCTTTCGAAGAAAAGCAAAAAAGGAGGAAGCCGATAATAGGATACTTTTACAATTTTCAGAAGCGTGAGTCTACTTTAAGCTGAAATTTAACTAATTATGGCGTAATATAGCAAAGTTTAACCTGATTCTAGACCTATTGAGCGTATTTTTAGCTAAAGTCAGCAAAATGTCGAGAATTTACAGGATTACGCATGTTGTGCAAATTTTAAGCCGAAGTATCTTAAGCTTATGCACGCTGAAGCTATTTGAAAAACATGGCCCAAATCATTTTTAGTAGCCGATATGCTTGCCACTTTTATGACATAATACAGATTTGAATTAATTAAAAAATCAAGCGAAATTATTTAGCGAGATTAGCAGGTTTTGAGATTCAGCGTTGGCAATTTTGAACTTTCGCTGTTTTGCTTGTTATACGAAAATTAAATTTAACATCTCGAATTTCAGCGCGTTTTAAGCAATTTTCAAGTCACAAAAATAATTTAATTTGATACGTTGAGTCCGGTTTGCAGCCTTTATAAGTTTTTTGCTATCTCAAGCGCCCCCCGGACCCCAAGGTATGGGTAACAAACTACTAGTTCATAGACAAAACTACTACAAGCTAAAAAAGTGATACCACTGTCCACACTGGTTGAACTTGTAGCATGTGGTTGTTTGCCAACGGACCTCCTTGGCTTTAGACCCACCGGCCTAGTCAGACGGATCTAGGGGGAGATAGTCTCGAGTAGTAGTGGCGCCCGTATCTGTGTCCCTGGTATTTGGTTTGTTGTTGGCCCCCTCAAGAGATCACTAGCCGCTTTTTCCTGGTGATATGGTGGCGATATGTGGATTCGGTGGAGATCCCCGGGTGGAGGTGATCTCTGATGGGATTACCGGGATAGATTTAGAGTTAAAAATAAGTGTGAGGTGAGGTGGTGATGTTCGCTGCGGCCAATCCGATCATACAACAGATGGAAAAGATCAAAATATCAAATCTGCAAGGCGCGCACGATATATAGGCGTGTAAAGTAACGCCGCGTAGAGCTTAGCTCTAATTACGCGCGCTTTCTCTAGACGCACGTACCCAGTGCGCGGGACAAATAGCACGCACAAAACCTGATTGGGAACCGTGGCACGACATCTAGGTGCTAAGAGCAGTACAGCGTGCGTGCCAGCGTAGACTACGCGGGCTTCCTCTAGTCGTACTGCCCTTGTGCTAGCAATTGGTTGCAGTGGTAGGCGCAGTAAAACGTAGGCGGCGCGAGACTTCTCGAGCCGTGCAGACCTTGTGCGCACACCCTATAGGGCAAGGAAACTCGCAAAAACAAATTTGCAATGAGCGCACAGTATCTTAGCGTTAAAAGTAACTGTCTGTAAGGAGAGTATTACATCGAGGCGTTGACAGTAACACATCGTAGCTACCTACCACTTCTCTAGACGTACGTCTTAGGTCTTTCGTCTCGTCTAAAGCTCTTGTGCGTTGTCAACTGGTACTCTATTGCTCAGCAAAAAATATTACGATAGTATCATTTGTTAGTTTTTATTAATCTGGCAAATACATGAGGTTTGTTTTGAAAATCACAGAAAAAGTATGAGTGTAGTAAGAGTGTAGTAAAGAGACTACGCGCGAGCCGTCAAGCTCTGGCACACGCAATAGCCGCTAGAGTATTCCAGAATCCCCACTTTTTTCGACATCTAAATACCCCCTCGACCGATCGCTGTCAAAAAAGCGTGGGAAAATAAATAGAAAATTGACGCGTCGCGCGCGGAGCCCGACGACCCGCCAAGTCGCCACCTCGTGATCCCGATCAAATAATGGAGTGGATAAGCAATAGGAGGGGGGTGAGGGCTAAAATTAGCGGACTTCGCGGGGCGCTATTGCAGAAATCACGGTCGTTGCAGAAGCATTAGTAGTATCTAGGATTGTATAGGTTATTAAAGGAGTGATAAGCGTGAGAATCAGCTCCTTGTATGCACTGGGCTTAGACGGCTCCTTGAAACGACAAAATGAACATGTAAGCTTCTTTGAAATTGATTAGAGTCAGAATTTTCCTTTGACGCAGCTGTCTAGACCTAGTCAGAGGGAGGGCTAGTCTTGGCGCTTCCTAGTTCCTTTAAGGCAATAGTACGGGGACTTACCTCTTTACAGGTGCTGATCCATCTTGAAAGGGGTAGCATTGTCGGTTGACGATATTTGTCAAGTTTGTTGGATTGATCTGGGAGTTGGTCAGTTTAATATCTTCTCTCTCATCTCTCACTATCTCTCTCGCTCTCTCACCCTTATCTCTCGCTTGCTCTCTCTGTCTCTCTCCCCTTTCTCTCTCTCCCTCACCTGAAGTTGTGTCGCGAAGAAACAATCACTCTTATACGTGCCATAGTTGGTCCCCGGCGCCATGTTGTCGATAATTTTAACGCAGAACTAAAAAAAATTTAAAGTTGACTTTAAGTATCGTAGCCGTATTTGGTCATTTCTAATTGTGATATTTAAGGTAAGCTTTTTTCGACCTCCATTCACCCCTTCTGGACGGAAAACTCAAAAATCGCACCGCCCCGAACTTGGATGCGCTAAATATTGGATGGTGCGCGCGGAGAGTTGCCTAGCAAAACCAGACTCCGCGGCAAAACATGCACAGAATTGAACTGACGCGATTTGGGGTGAATAATTTTGAGGAAGATGATGATAGAAACCATCTTAACCAGGTGTAATAAATCCCAGAACCTACCTGAGTACTCTGGCATTGATTATTTCTGTTGTCACATGTACTGGCGGTGGAGTAGCGTAGCGGATACAACCCATCCCAGCCGTTGCACTGTTGGCAAAGAACGGCAAGGGTTTCTGAAGGGATTAGAGGTATGGGTAAGTTAATAACTGATCGGTGTAGGAGTATCCTTGACTTCACCTGAAGGTTGGAAACGCATTGCAAACGTACCAGAATACCAGAAATACATGTGCACTTTGCACGCAAAAATACCCAATCAAGGTGGCTTCGTGAATTTATAACGCAGAAAAAGAGGTTTTTAGTTTTTGTGGAGCTACAGCTAGAATTTAGTTACAGTTAATGATTTTTAATGAAGTTTCGAGCCAAACTTAAGTATTTTAAAGAAAAAGGCTAGTTTTTCAAGCTTTTTTGTGAAAATTAAAAATAGTGTTTTTAGATATTCGTATTATTATTACGGCTATTTATATGCAGTTGATCATTTTTAATAGTACGAAATTTTAATAGTACTGGCGCTATTTTCATAGCTTGAAACGTTCCAAATTTGATGTAATACGCCTTAAAATCGATAACTGATAGCTTACGTTATGATACCCTACCCACCTCGTATCGCCGTTCCGAAAATCAGCAAAAAGAATAGTACAACGTTCGCCATTAGTCTGGAATTGCGGGACAGGGTAGGACAAAACTGGGCGAGGCGACGCCGGTCGGCCCGGAATTCGGGATGCTGCTAGGAGACGTCGGTTGTGAAAGGAATTGCGAACCCGAAAGGCATGCCGAAAACAGCACAATGTCCACAAATACTAAGGTGAAAAACCAAAATTATTGTATTGAGGTGGTGAAATGGAAGTGATTAGGTGTATATGGTAGTTGCATAGTAGGTGCTTTCCCTCTTATCGGGGGAACTAAAATTCTGCAGGTTTTTCTGCAGCCTGAGTAGCTTTTGATAGCTCAACAGTTCCAAAAATTAAAAATTAGCCTTTTTCGCCTTTCAAGCGAAAAAATTGCTACTTTTCAAATTCGACCATTTTTTACAAATTTTTATATCTAACGTAGGGAAAAATGCTGTTTTAAAAGACGCTCAAAAACTGCATGGAAAATGTTAGTTTATCCTCCGTTAATGCATCAGAATCGTAATTAGGTGTATCTGGTGGCTTGGATTTTTCATTGTCTAGCTTGCTTTTCAAATTTTCGGTATCTTTATTTATAGAAAATCAAAAGTTCATTATTATTTTTTTGTTGGGCCTCAAGCGTCAAATACTTGATGGAAAAACGGCGCACAACACCGAGGGCGAACAGCACGGCGGTTAGGACGAAGCCCCTAAAATTTATGTTTTCAAGAAATTACAGAAAGGCAGTTTACCTCAAATATTCTACAGGTGACAGAGGTGTCCATAAGTCAGTCGGTACTCGCAATCAAGAAGACGCCAATCGAGACCGGAAGCAGGGCTTTTCCCTCGTCCAAAACAAGCCCGATGGTTCCGTCGAGTTTATGGAAGGTGTAGGCTAAAATCTAGCGAGTTTTAATTGCGTTTTAAGGTTGCTAAAGTGCCCTTAACTTGAGTATACCTTAAAGACTTTAAACCTTAAAGTTTACCGTATTAAAACTATAAAACATACCCCAAAACAGCATGAAAAGCCCGCCGACAATCACCGAGAATTGATCAATAGCTTCCAGATGTCAGGAATTCGGGAAGAACGGCGAAGTAAAGCTGGCGGGGAGACGTATGAGGGCAGTATAACCACCAGCCTGAGGTTGTGCTGAAAATACGCTTACAATGCGATTGTACGAATTGATTGTATTTAATATTATTCATTATTTTTATTTAATTGTGCATTTTATTAAATTAATGATTTAATTTTGGTAAACCTCGCTATTTTCATTCCTTTAACCACCTCAAACTGTAGTAAACCGAAAACAAGCATCGACGCATCCAAAGCTCACTTTTAGCGCGTACATCATTACGAATTTGATTTAGCTGAAAATTTGTACATAAACCGGCGTATTAAATGACTATCACTTAAAGATTATAAATAAAGGGTTTATAAACCTCAAAAATAACAACAATAAAAAGATTTCCCGACCGCCGAGGATCTGACCACAAAGTGCAGGAGCGAGATCGTTATCAGGCAGAGCAGCGAGAGGAAGGCTTTGAGGTTGAGTTAATAGGATCAGAAACTACAGAAACGACAATGATTTCAGGCATGCAAAAGTAACGAAAATGAGGGATTACGATCTTTTAGAAACCACGGACCAGAGCCAGAAGCCCTTGGCATTCCAACCCTTTAAAAGATCAAATTGGGTAAAAACAAGTTTTTCAGCTTTAAATGAGGTTTTTTTAGCACCCGATTCCCGCTCTCCGTACAGTTTTGTATTTGTTGACGTGCCTATACAGCTTTTTCGAGAAGCTGAAGCATTCGCGTATTTCGAGGAAGCTAGGAACCAAACTCTTGGATGCCTTGCCTGTCACACAGCCCTTAAAATCTAAAATTGATGTGAAACGTCAAACGAGACCGCGTTGCTTCCAGTTACGCTTTCGTACAATTTTATGGTCTCAAATCCTGAAACAGAAAAATATGAAGGCGTAAAGTGGAAGCTAAACGGTAGTCAAACTAGACGTCAAACGGGTACGGTAGCTTCGAACGCCGCGAAAATACAAAAATTCGAATGGCTTCTATGCGCCCTGGCGCAAGGAGTACAGAACCGTAGCAAATCCCGGATCGATACTTTCCGAAATTGACGGGATCGAACTCGAGACTGTACGACCTAGTTCATCCAGGACCGTGGAGGGTGCAATTTGGGTGTCCTTGGCCTGGCCTGAGCGACTCCCTATTCTCTATCCGAGTGACCGTAACCCTGCTTTGCCCCTGTTGACATGCCGTGCATTGCATTGCGTGAATGCCGTGGCCCACCTTTGCCAGCTGGGTGTCGGTAGCGGCGCATATTAGAATTTTTAATTATGACAATTCAAAGTCTAAAATAGTCTTTTTACGTGAACGGTATGCTCCGATACCTTAAATTCGTATTTACGGTGTATTATCACGTAGTTTAACGTAATCTGATTATTATACAAAGGTAAAGAAAAAAAACCGAAATCGCGCAACGCGTGCACGATTTACCGATTACCCTTTGTAGCTGTAAATAATTAGAAAACTGTCTCACCGATTAAAATTTGATTCCTAACCATTTCATTTTTTTCTCGTCAGAAAATTACATCCGTAAAACTTATTCTTGGATGTGCATAGTACGAAACGCAATCGGAACGTTTATTGAGTCATAGTATTGTTACGTACTATAGTATAGCCTCGTTGTTTTCATCGCCCTAATTGATTCGCCCTTTTCAGAAATCTGCTTACTTTCCATTATTTTTATTATTTCTTTTTTGTTTGGGCGTAATTAATTTGCATCATCCGCTTTTCAGGTAATGGAGTACTTTCAAAAAGTACGCAGCACCGTCTAAAAGCTGTGGAGCAGGTTTGAGGCGTTCCTTTCATTACCATCGTTTAAGGTCGGCAATGTGGTTGCCGGAAACCCAACGCTGCGGCCACCGAACCAGGCGACCTCGTCGGATCAGCCGGCCCCGCTCATTTATCTGGAAAATCTACAAGACAAGAAGCGATCAGACAGCCAGAATGTGGCCGTGTGGGTGTTTGAGCGAAAACAGGTAAGAAAAACATATTTGTCAGGTTATAAATTTTCAGGTGGAAGCTTCTCCAAAGATGAGCAGACACAGAGTTATCGAGCTTTTGAAACGAGGTGTTTCCCAGCTCACAAGAGTCCGGCATCCACGCGTTTTGGTTGTTGAACATCCGTTAGAAGAGGACAGGTTCGTTTTACTTTTAAGTAAAGCAATTTCGATATACAAAAGTTATAATGTAAAGTATACGAAATAACAACCATCTTTTGTTCAGGGAATCTTTCATTTTCTGCACGGAACCAGTGATCGGCAGCCTTGCCAACGTCCTCGGCCACACCGACGGCCTACCCCAACCCGCCTCCATCCACCACAAAACCACAAGCTCCACGATATCCAAATTAGGATAGGGCTAAAACAGGTTTGATCCCGGAGAATCCAAGCTTGTTGAAGACTTCTTGAATTTTAGGTAGCAGAAGCGCTCTCCTTCCTCCACGTTGACGCCAAAATGATGCACCGGAATGTCAGCCCGGCGTCGATTATCCTAAACGAAAAAGGGGATTTCAAGCTCGCTGGGTTTGATTTCGCGATGACGGCGTCGACGACTGACACGAATGGGGTTGGTGTTATTCTTACTGTTAGAGATTCTGAAAAAAGAAACTAATTTTCTCTTTCTAATTTTAATTTTCGCTAGTTCTCCAGATTTTTTCGAAGCGATTCGATAGAGTATCAAAATCCACAGCCTAAAATAATGGAATATTAAAAACTTATAATAAAACATATAGTGGTACTATCATTTTTTCCAGATATCCTGCGATAGCTCCGATATAAACAGCGGCGCGCCATCAGCAGCTGATCCCGGCCATCGACTTTTTGGCCCCGGGGTTGATTTAACGAGCCATAGGTGGGATAATCGATAATATTAGTAATTTTAGGCCCTTTTAGGTAATAAAAGTGTCAAATCAATGCTTTTTTTCAGGGAGAACCCGCTTCCGACGTCTATTCCCTCGCCATCGCCGCCTACTCGATATTTAACGAGGGAAAGGGCCCGATACAGGCTAGAAACTCGATTGGAGACGCTGAGACAGGGGCTAGAAAGGTATTTTATGACGAAAAACACAAAATTTATCATAGCTCAAAACGTACCACCAGAATGGGCCCTAAGCATGCCGGAGACCTTTCGTGGGGATTTCAAGTTGTGCCTGAACAAATCGACAGCAATTAGACCGGATGCGGCTCAATTTACAAAGGTTTATTCGATTTAAAAACGATTGTACTAACTTACTAACGTTTATTACAATACCAGATGGTTACAGTCGCTTGGGCTACTGCCCCCACTGGCTCGACACCCCTAAGTCCCACCTTACCAACATCCCTTCCTCATGCCTTACCGAGATACTCCTCCATAGCCGAAATCCCCTTCAAAAACTACCAAAATACCTTCCTGATGGCATCAGATACTCCCCCATGGCTGAAATCCCTTCCAAAACTACCTAAATACCTTCCTGAGTGGCTTCAGATCACACCCCCATGGCTGAAATCCCCTTCAAAAATTACCTAAATACCTTCCTGATGGCTTCCAGATACCCCCCATAGCTGAAATCCTCAAAACCCACCAAAAATACCCTTCCCTGATGGCTTCAGATACCCCCATGGCTGAAATCCCCTTCAAAACTACCTAAATACCTTCCTGATGGCTTCAGATACCCCCCATGGCTGAAATCCCCTTCAAAACTACCTAAATACCTTCCCTGATGGCTTCAGATACCCCCCATGGCTGAAATCCCCTTCAAAACTACCTAAATACCTTCCTGATGGCTTCAGATACCCCCCATGGCTGAAATCCCCTTCAAAAACTACCTAAATACCTTCCTGATGGCTTCAGATACCCCCATGGCTGAAATCCTTCAAAAACTACCTAAATACCTTCCTGATGGCTTCAGATACCCCCCATGGCTGAAACCCTTCAAAAACTACCTAAATACCTTCCTGATGGCTTCAGATACCCCCCATGGCTGAAATCCCTTCAAAACTACCTAAATACCTTCCTGATGGCTTCAGATACCCCCATGGCTGAAATCCCCTTCAAAAACTACCTAAATACCTTCCTGATGGCTTCAGATACCCCCATGGCTGAAATCCCCTTCAAAACTACCTAAATACCTTCCTGATGGCTTCAGATACCCCCATGGCTGAAATCCCCTTCAAAAACTACCTAAATACCTTCCTGATGGCTTCAGATACCCCCCATGGCTGAAATCCCCTTCAAAAACTACCTAAATACCTTCCTGATGGCTTCAGATACCCCCATGGCTGAAATCCCTTCAAAACTACCCAAATACCTTCCTGATGGCTTCAGATACCCCCATGGCTGAAATCCCCTTCAAAACTACCTAAATACCTTCCCGATGGCTTCAGATACCCCCATGGCTGAAATCCCCTTCAAAAACTACCTAAATACCTTCCTGATGGCTTCAGATACCTCATGGCTGAAATCCCTTCAAAAACTACCTAAATACCTTCCTGATGGCTTCAGATACCCTCAGTAGCGGAAACCCCTTCCAAACTACCTAAATACCTTCCTCATGGCTTCAGATCCCCCATGGCTGAAATCCCTTCAAAAACTACCAAAATATCCTCCCGATGGCTTAAGATACCCCCCCTAGCCGAAATCCCCTTCAAAACTAACTAAATACCTTCCTGATGGCTTCTAGATAACTTCATAGCTGAAATCCCCTTTTACAAAACGAAACAATCGACCGACCGGATGGATTGAGCGAACAAAGCAAACAAATCCCTGGGTGAAAACTTTCATCTCCGAATTTCGTTTGACCCGGCTCACTATGCTCCAAAATCACCCCAACCTCCGTCCCCGACCCCTTTTACTATGGGAAAAACTTTCAAAGTTAATTTTAATAATTTAAATCTAAACTTTGTCATAATTTTTTGATCAGTTTGGGGTTTCTGACCACGTTTCTATCCGAATCCGAAGAGAGCTAAGCTTGTAGCTCCTTTCCCCTTCGAGCTGAATTCGGGACCGACAGACACACACACACAGACACCACTTACTTTTTATTATAGTTGATGATTTAATAAATTAAATCCATTTCCAGATCCCCTTCTTCAAAGACCACCGCCTCGACACGGTGCAAACGCTCGAATCATTCATGCAGCACGAGCAAATGGTCAAGATTGAGCTGCTGAAAAAGTTGCCGGACATGCTGATCCATTTTGAGAAGGTAAAAGAGGAGTTATAGCTTTTATGGCTTTTTAGCGCCTACTCGTCCAAAAATTCGACCCTGCTTGACGGCCGAGTTCTCGCACCCCGACTTGATCCCCTTCATCCTGCCCGCGCTTTTCTACATCATCGACCTGACGGACAAGGAGGAGTTTACGACGTTGGTGATGCCGGAATTGGCGCCGGTTTTCTCGATGGAACGCCCGTATCAGGTTTGTAATTTTGTTGAGGAAACTGACGAGCTCATATCTTGAAGCATTTCTCGATTTAACCGCGAGAATATCGGCATCAAAGGGCAAAATTGGTTTTGGAAACTCTGAAAAATGGGAATCGTAAAAATCCGAAAATAATGCTAAAGATCCCAAAATTTTGAAAATTGCTAATGAAACTAAAATATTTAAAACTAATTTGGCAATTTCAGATCACAATCCCGCTCGACTCAAGCTTGACCTTTTCTTGAGTCGAAGACCACCGACCCGAAAGACGTCGACAATCGCATCCTGCCTGCTCTATCTGGTGCGATCAAAAATGAAAATGGCCGAATCCAGGTATTGAGCCTTTTTGATTCCCCTATTTCCATGCATTCAGGAAATCTGCCTCAACGTCGTGCCAAAATCGCAAAACTCATCTCTCGCCACAACATGAAGACCGACGTGTTGCTTCGCGCGCTTCGCGCTCGCTACGACCGGTGACACGCTAGCGGTTCGTGGAGTTTTTGAGGGAAAAGGGGTAGTAGGAAATTGCAGAAAATTTTTTAGAAAACCAA
>CATQJA010000931.1:0-15642 GCA_958295435.1 Mesorhabditis spiculigera
CCAGAACTTAAAGCTATCTAAGAGTTTAAAATTTGGCTAATGAATTTCCTACCTCATAGAAGCCGTAACGGGCCGAGCAATCGAACTCGGGAGATTGCTAGTTCGAATTCCAGAGGATGCCAGCCGTTTTTGCCGCTGTTTTTCTTCGAGGAGCTTGCGCTAAATAAAGATATAAATTTTTGATGCGTAATTTTATTAGTAATTCTGATGGCCATCGACTATTTTCCTAAGGTCAAAGCTGATTTCGAAAATTTGACCGACCTGACGCTGCAAATTATCCTGCACCCAGTCCTGGTTCTTCGTTTCGTCTCCCATTTTGGGTCTGAAAGTATTGCGCTATGATCAGTAATAGAATGATAATAAAAGCATGACACTTAGCAAATCAAAAATAACGGTTATAGAGAAATTGAAGGTTGTGTGTGTGGTTCGCCCGATCGGTCTGTGCCCAATGCGGAATACAAACGAACAACGCTATTTCATCTTCAGTCTCGATTCTGTGAGATCATTTCCTACATTTTTAGATGTTAAACTATAAGTTTCTGTGCTAGGATCACAGAGAACGGGGCAAAAGGGATGGGGGAAGTGGACCGCCGCACACAGAACCTGAAAAATTTTCCGTTCTCTGTGATTCTAGCACAAAAACTTATTGTTTAACAACTCAAAATGGAGGAAATGATCTCACAGAATCAAAACTGAAGACGAAATAGCGGAATTCTACTTTAGAAAAAAGTTATGAATTTACAAAAGTTTTCGCTGCGGAAGCCTTTTCGACCCGACCGAGTTTCGACCCGGGTCGATAACAACTCTAGTGTGAATTCATAAGCTAGCCTGTGCCAAGTAAAATCACACTAGCTGTCCTATTGCACTAAAGATTCAAAAATATTGTTGCAGATTTTAGATCTGGAAGCAATAAAGGATTCTTTAAAGGTTCACGCGAGCGAACGTAAAAACGTGACGTACCAAAACAGAAGAAAACAATACATCAATTTTTGAAGCTTCCACATAAAAAAAGTGGATTTTTATCTTATCATTAGATAGAGTTTTAGTGTATATGGATACCAAAAAATTTCTATAACAACAGAAAGCAGAAATTTTAGTAATTCCCGAGCAAATTTGCGTCAGACTACAGCCCGTTTCCAGACGTGGAAAAGTGAAATGGAAAATAAAGCCTAATAACATGTGTGTCCGATTTCCCCTTGTCCAGATTTAAAAACAGCTAAAAAACATTAAAATTACCGCTAATTTCCGAGTGGAGAAAAAGCTCTAAAAAGTCTGAGAATTCGTGGCTCTAATCGTGCACAAATGTACTCTCCGAAAATTGTCTAAAAACAAATTAAAAACAATTAAAAAAGCTAATTTCCGGGGGTAAATTTTCCGCCTCGAGGGAAGCCCCCAGGGGGCATGCAGGTGTGGTCAGCCGGCCGCCGAGGGCCGAGAATTCTAAGGGATAGGATTTTCTTCCCGAGACCCGCCGTCCCTCCCTGCCCTACGCTGATTTCCATGGCAACCGTAGTCCGGGGATGTATTGGGAACGGCCATATAAACTCGCCAAAAGTGGAGAGGGTCCCGCAACGAAAGGGCACAATAAATGGGATTATCTGTGTGTGGAGGGCTACTGAAATCACATCTGAAGAAACTACGGGTTGATGAAAATCGATACCTAAATTAAAAGAAAGTCTAAAAATCGCTTCAAAGCTTTTTGAAAGAGGTTCGAAAAAAATATTCATCTCTCAATTTTATGAAATCGGTCCACGCTATAGCAGGGTCTGTTCCCTATAGCCTGGATAGGCCCCACTCGGGGGAATAGGCCCTGTCCTTTCCTCCTCGGATCGGCCGGTTGGCTCATTGGTTTTGCGTTAGCTCGCCGCGCGCAAGGCCCTGGTTCGACCCCCGGCCGGGAAGGCCCTTTTTGCTTTTTCATCAAAAACTCGGAGTTGAATGTTTCTTCGAATCCCGTGAATCTAAAGATCAAAAAAACCCGACACTAGTAATGGCGGAAATGACGCAATAAATAGGATTTCCTGTCGCCGCCGGTGCCCTTGAAATTTATATCATTGTCAATTGGGGGTGACGCGTTTATGAAAATCGACACCTGAAGCTCGAAAACGCTTCTGCCGAACCTTTAAAAATGATAGAAAACGCTAGATAAACTCACTACTTACAACTAACTTCTACTAGCCCTTGACCACAAATCAAAACGTCCAATTTACATGCAAAAAATTACACAATTTGTAACTTTGTAAAAAACATCGTAAAATTCGACATATTTCCAGGGCTTTCACAGTACAATTATTTGTCTCCGTAGTTCGTGAAGTGAAATAATGCCTTTTGATAGGCGCCCACGTGCCATTCCCGGAATGGCCAAATACTACTAAACCTGAAATTTCGTCAAAACACGCTAATGAGGGGCGGGAAGGTGTGTAAATAGGCGTATAAAGTAGCGAGAACCATGTCTACTCTTCTCTCGCGTAACTTCCGCATCACGGAAAACGTTTTATAAACGGAAAAACCGCTTTTTCGCAATGTCGGGAAAAGTTGTAAGTTTAGGAAAGCAGTAAAATCAAGAACTGAAGTTTCGATATTGTTTTAAATGCTAGCTTAATCAAAGGCCGATGTTTCGCCTTAAAACTCTTGACAGTGATCGGTCTCACGGATTCCAGCCATCACCGCCTAAATCGCGACCGGCAAAACGGCGACATGTTGTTGGCGCTAGTTTGAATACCACTTCCTTCTAAATAGCGAAATTGAGTGGCGGGATTTTGCCATTCGGGATGGTGGCTCTCGCGATTTCGGACTTTCGACTTTTTGGATGTCGGGATTTGGGCGTTTTTCCGGTAGAAAAAAAATCGAATTAACTGATTGCGAAAGGTAGATAAACATTTTGGTTTATCCAGAATTAACTTTTTGGTTCGAACAATCGAAAAGAACAAAAGTTCCGATGTTCCGAGCAAATCACGGTTGTTGGAAAGTTGCCATGGGGATTGCCTAGCTAGAATTTTGGGGAGGAAGCCGGCAGCGGCCTGTTTACAACTGACCCGAGCAGGTGAATTTTGAAGAAAAGTGGGTAGCCCTACGAGGGGATTAGGGCCACACAATTAATATCCGGTTTTTGTCGGTGATTGGGAGCCCATTTATTAAATCAATCGGGTGCACGGGCCACGTAGACTAATGGAATTTGGCGGGTTAGTCAGCGATCAAAAGCAAAAAGCAAAGCAAAAAATGTGACCGAAACGCACCCAGGCCTTTTGAACGTCAGGTTCTAATTTTTCACAAATACATAGCGGAAGTTTTTTCTAAACGCTTTTACTGCTCCAAAACCTAAAAACTTTACAAATTTCGATTAAAAAATACAAAAAAAAATCGATTATTCAAGAAACCTAAACTATTTTCGACAAAATTTCGAACAAAAAAATAGGTTCTAGGTTTTTAGATAGTTTTTCCACTTAAACGCTATTTAAATTTTACTAAAAACATCATTAAAATACTTGTTAGTTCTAGTATGATGTTGACGGTTTGAGTGACGGTTTTGGAGCCCTACGTACTAGCTTTTCTATACCCAAGGGGACGGATTTTTCCCACTCGCTAGCCCGTCGAAGCGTGTTTTTCTCTAAAAAGTCGACATTTTCTATATTTTGAGATAACTCTCCTTTCCACAGCATATTTATTCACATCTCACTTCATCATCATAAGCAAATCCAGGACAAAAACGGGAAAATAGGGTCATGAAGAATCGACAAGTTGTCACAATGGGAAGGAGCCATCGAAAAAGTCACGTTTTTCTTTAGAATTACTTTTGAAACCTCGAAATTACATCGAAAAGACTAGTACAAATATTTGTTACAAAAGAATAGGAAATTTGATAAAATAGGGTACATCGAAATTACCGCGGCAAGGGTGCTAAAGCTTTAAAAATGCTGCAAACTGTCACAATCTTACAAAAAAGATTTAATAAGGAAATCACAATACAAACGTTTTTAAAATCGCCATTAATGAATCGTCATAGCGTAAATGGTAATATTAGTATACTTTAAGGTTGGCTACACGTTGAGGCGCGTAAAAGCATAGATTTTCATAAAACGAAAATGCCAAAAAATTTTAAATTAGCCTTTTAAAGCTGGGCACTGGCTCCTAGAATTAAACTGCGTATTGCGGCAAAGGAAATATAGATTATTTTTAAGCGATAAAAACGCTAATAAACGTATTAGTGAAGATTGCTCTAGTGGTTTATTCCTCCATCTTGATGCGCTTCTCCGGGGGGCTCATCTCGGCCGAGATCGTCGACTCCGAGGCGTTCAGCCGCATGTCAATCGGGTTGCCGGCGAGCTGAAAAAGAGCTTATTAATGCGTTTTATCCATTGGTTGTAAAATTCTATAGCGTCTCTATTTAACGAGTTTAATTAGCCGCTCTAAATTATGATTTTAAACGGCTTTTGGGAATTTGGTTATCTGTCCCTCTCTCTCTCTCTCTCTCTCTCTCTCTCTCTCTCTCTCTCAGTCTCTGTCTCTCTCAGTCTACTTCTTCTTCTTCTTCTCAGCAAAAATCACCGGAAAC
This sequence comes from Mesorhabditis spiculigera, assembly GCA_958295435.1. NCBI lineage: Eukaryota > Metazoa > Nematoda > Chromadorea > Rhabditida > Rhabditidae > Mesorhabditis > Mesorhabditis spiculigera. Next base: position 4,553 of record CATQJA010000931.1, read on the forward strand.
AACACTCGGAAATGAGCTGTGGAACCTCCAAAATGGGCCACGCAGGGTCCCTGGTGCGATTTTCCGACCAGACTATTTTTTTGGCTAAATTACGCTAGACTACAAAGAACATATTTTAAGTATTCTAAGAGCTTTTTTAACGCACCGTAGCCGGGATGAGGACCTGATTCGGGGCTGAGGTCATCTGATCGAAGCACTGCTGGCAGCGGGGGTGTTCGAATGAGGAAGCGACGATGCAGTAGTCGGTTTCACGCTAAAAATGGGACTATACAGGTATATTACACTCCCACCTATATGCGGTAGTTTAAAAATTCGATTAAAAAATTACCGAGCAAATCGCGCACCGCATCGCTTCGCCGTTGTTGCCTTTCGAGTCCGGGGAGCTGAGGGTTTCCGACTGAAAAAGACTTATCAAATCCTTTATTAAAATTAAAACGGCTAACTGTATATATTTTCCGGCCCTCATTCTCCTCCTCATTCTCCCAGCCTTGTTTACCAAATCGACTCCCCCAATACTCCCCCAAACGACCCAGTTTTACAACCAATTTCGCGCGCCCCCAAGATGGACAGCAGGACCAGATGTAGCCGGGGGATATGACTAGCTGTATCTAGTATACGCGCGTCTGTTTGTCTGATTTTGCGGATATATGTATAGTCGGTCATTTTTATAACTACAATACACAACTGTTTCTATCACATAATTTCTCTAAATGCTATGTTTACCTGTCGACTGAATGGAGTCAGTGTGTCCCGGATCGAGGTCGATGGCATGATGGCGCGTTTTACTAAAAAAATTATAACATTAAAGGAATTAAGATAGACAGAGAGGGAGAGGGAGAGGGAGAGAGAAAGAGAGAGAGAGGGAGAGAGATAGAGCGCGCGAGAGAGAGAAATCGCCAGAAAAACTTACATGAAAGCCGCTTCAACTGGTTCGCCCTGACTCTGGCCAGCTCATTTTCACGTTTCCTCCTAGCCAAAGTCCCCGGGCTCTGAGCAGCTTCAACACCGCATGGCTGCTGCACCTTGGCGCTGAAAAAAAACATATATTAGCTAGAGAGAGAGGGAGAGAGAGAGAGAGAGAGAGAGAGGGAAAGAGCGAGAGAGAGAACAAACCTGATGATCGAATCCCTGATCCGTGTCTTCTCCAGCTCGACGTGATCGGCCCACTCGGCTTCTGGGAGCTTCTCCGAGCAAATTGGGCAAATCGGGCAGCCGTCGTCGTCGATTTGGAGTTCTGAAAAAAACACAAATTTTATCAGATTAGTCTTCACAAGATTTTTTCAAAAACCAGGGAGTCCAAAAACCAAACCTTTCAGCCCCTAGGTCTAGACAGCTACCGGACGCACCAAAATACGGGTTAAACCGCTCGGAAAATGCTATTAAAAAGCGACTGGCACGTATTTTGGTGCGTCACGTAGCTGTCTAGATCCAGTCAACTAACAGGGTTGATTTTCCAACTTGCTAGTCCCTTTCAAACAGTTCCATAAACTCCTAATTACTCCTCACCCCCTACCAGTCCACTTTCCCACCCCTGACTCCAAGAGATTGATCCCTTCAATGGACCTTTAGAGCCTCTAAAGCTCGGCCCGGTCAAAAGGCCGAATTTGGGGCGACATCTGGAACCATTTACACCATCGCTGTCTCTCTCTCTCTCTCACTCTCTCCCCCGTCTCTCTCCCCACTCTCGGGGAGACGCTGTTTACTCAATTTGCTCCTACAAAAGATTTACAGTCGCCCGGTCTCCCCTCGGCCCTTTATGCTAATTTTTATGACTCGAAGCCAGGGGAGCAGCTCGTGCTCCCCCACAGCTTCAAAGGGTCCCCTCCCTAGGTTTCCTCCCAATCGGGTAGTGGAGCACATTTAGCCCGAACCTAACGATGACCTTCTGTCATTGGTGAGAGCGAGCGAGAGAGAGAGAGAGAGTGAGAGAGATAGGGAGAGAGAGAGAAAGATTCGAACGGTTACTAATGGATTTGAATGGATGTAATCTGTTTATAGTTCACTGCCGGAATTTCCACGGGAATCGGGGCAGGCTAGCAGAGATCATTTGGGAATGGAAGGGGCAGGCCAGCAGAGATCATTTGGGAATGGAAGGGGCAGGCCAGCAGAGATCATTTTGGATTGGAAGGGCAACGATTCTTTGAGGGACTGACCATTTTCGATTATTTTCTAACCCCCAATCCATAGTACTGGCTCGTAACTCCTCCTCTAGCCAACTTTCTAGATGGCGCACATTCAATTCTTCTCCCTTCTTGCTCCTCGGAGGCAATAAATGGAGCGCTGTCCTCCCTCATGGGTCGAGAAGAAGAATGAATGGAGAGCTGTTGTAGTGTTTGATTAAGCCATCGTCTTTCTCATTCTCTCCCTCGCTCTCGCTCTCTCTCTCTCTCTCTCTCTCTCTCTCTCTCTCTCTCTCTCTCTCTCTTTCTCTCTCTCTGTCTCAAAATACCGTACTCCGCTCACGAGACAGGCACTTTTACTGCATTTCTCGAGCGCTGTAAGCAGTCGTAAATTGACGCCAGGGGACCGGGGGTGGAATTGCGCAACTATTCAATGGCTTTCTTAGGGTCAAATGATCATCACCAGGCTAGTGGGATGAGGCTTAATTTGTTCGACTGGGCTGTGGAATGGGCTATAAAGTGGGGAGCCAAGAGGAGACAATAGAAAAGAGGAGGAAAGGTACAAATCGGCTGTGCAAAAAAAAATGGGGCTTCGTGGCTGTAAAAGGACTGGCAAGTCATGGAGTCCTATGAATTTTGGCGGTCATATGACGAATCGAGGCTGTTTAATGGCGTAATGGCTCGTGCTCAAATTGTTTTTTGTGGAATTTTCCCTTTAAGCTCCTTTTAAAAACGGCGAGTCGGTACCGCGCGCTAAAAAGCAGTCTACCATTCCCTTGCCACTTCTCAAAGGGCCAGAAAGTCCAATCCACAGTTCAAAACCCTCTGCCTTCCAAGTTCCTTTAAAACTACTGGTTATCTCAATTATCCCCAATAATCTCCGCTATTATCTAGTCAGATGGTCGGTGCGTTTGGGGGTGGCAATTAATCATGTCTCGTATTTGGTGGGCCACCGTTCCCCATCTGGCCCATCCCAATAAATCTGCCTTCCTCCTCGGGGCTACGCATCACTCCTTTTGGACGCACCGACAGTCCCCTCCCCTCACAAAGCCTTTTGCTACATTTGACACGATTTGTCAACACATCGCGACAGGACCGCCGGGGGGAGGGGCACCCTTGGGATGGGTGATAATTGATGATGGGTCGGGTGGCTTGGGATGAGTTTTTTTTTGTTTTGAGCTGCCGACAATCGAGAGAAGCTGTTGGTAATGTTATTAGGTAAATAATCTCTTTAATTAATGGTATAACGAGCTAAAAGTTGTGGAAAAGTCAAAATTCGCAATTTTATTAAAAATTGCTATAAAAACCCTTGACAACGGTGTTTTGTGTTTGGAAAAATTTACAGGGGTACAACACAGGTTTTAAAGGTACTCGGAAGCCATCTGGAATCAGATTTTCTCCAGTCTAGATTACGGTATTAAGGTAAGCTACTAGCGGCTACTTTCCTAGTTTTCCCTAGGCACATTCCGAATGGTTCCCACGCCCCAGCGTGAACCTTTTCCGAGACGAGTGGCAACCCGGGGGGCAAAAAGCAACATTTTGCCCTCAACATTTCATGAGTTGCCTACCTACCCTATCCCCTAAAAAGGTTAAGGGAGAGATTGGTGTTTTTGACACCTTCTCCTGTCTTCGGAGGTGAATAGCGTGAGAAAGTTTTCGAATCTAGAGTATCTAATCTAGTAGCTAACTCAAATTTTCTAGGTTACTGTAGCCCTGGAGGCCTATTTCCGGTCGAATTCCGGATCACAACTAATAACATCTTGCTGGAAGCACATTTTGTGGAAATTTACGCTGTTTGGAGGGGTATTCAGAATCAAAAATCTAAAAATTCACAGCTAATACCTAAAGTTTGCCCTACTACTACTACAGCACTTTAGGCTAACAATTTCATATTCAAGTAAATGCAAGAAATACCTAAAATCTGTTTTAGTACTGTAGTCCTAGGTCCCTAAATTTGTCTAGATAATGCTAAAAATCATCAAAAATGGAAGGCCTAGAAGCAAACTTTGCAAATGAGTTCGAACTACCGTTCCATGATGTACTATGTCAATTTTCCTGAAGCCGTATTTCAGAAATTTACCCCTTGTAACCGTAACCCGTTTCTTACGCAGATCCGCAAAAATCAACAATGCCAAAAATAGGGATTTGTGTAAAATTTAGAACACACGGTCAAGATTTTCTATTTTCTTCCTCTATTTTCTAAGATTCGCCCGCCAACTACCGTATCCCAATGTTCCCCTTATTCCATTTTCATCCCCTTTTGCAGGCCAAGTGTTGTATGTATCCGCCCGGAAAACCGTCAATAACTCAATTCTTTCCCCTTCCCTGGCTCTGAGGGGTGGAGCGCAACAGCCATAATTCAGGGCCAACACCCTGCCCGGGTGTGGCCCTTTATTCCTCCTCCTTGGCTGGAGTCCCAGTCCACTAATAAAACAAGTGTGCCGAGGGGCCTCCTTCGGTGGGGGCCCTAATAGAATGGCGGCGCTTTGTGGTTGGAGGTCCCGGGGAGCACGAGCTCCTTCCCGACAGCGCAGGGGCTAAACATAAAATGTGTCGTTCTAGGGGTTTTCCGCGCACTAAAAATGGGGTATAAGTTGAAATGATTTAAAATTCCGCAAAGAAACTTGCTAGTTAGCTGAAAGTCCCAAGTTTGAGTTTCCTATAGGAACTCTGCTAGCCTGCCTTCCATTCCCAAATGATCTCTGCTAGCCTACCCCTTCCATTCCCGAATGATCTCTGCTAGCCTGCCCCTTCCATTCCCGAATGATCTCTGCTAGCCTGCCCCTTCCATTCCCAAATGATCTCTGCTAGCCTGCCCCTTCCATTCCCAAATGATCTCTCCATAGCCTACCCCTTCCATTCCCAAATGATCTCTGCTAGCCTGCCCTTCCATTCCCAAATGATCTCCTGCTAGCCTGCCCTTCCATTCCCAAATGACTCTGCTAGCCTGCCTTCCATTCCCAAATGATCTCTGCTAGCCTGCCCCTTCCATTCCCAAATGATCTCTGCTAGCCTGCCCCTTCCATTCCCAAATGATCTCTGCTAGCCTACCCCTTCCATTCCCCGAATGATCTACTGCTAGCCTGCCCCTTCCATTCCCAAATGATCTCTGCTAGCCTGCCCCTTCCATTCCAGAATGATCTCTGCTTACAGCCTGCCCTTCCGTCCCGAATGATCTCTGCTAGCCTGCCGCTCACCCTTAAACCTGAGAGTTTCCCAAACAATTCCTGCCAGCCTGCCCATTCCCCCCTTTCCTAACACCTAATTATCTCCCTCCCCGCCATTGAATTCCAGGTACCGGCTGGGTGTGGGAAGGGCAAGCTTGCAGAGACTACTCAAGATCCGCCACACACCCCATAAACACCAAAAGGGCAGTACAAAGGCGGTGGGCCCACGAGCGCATAATTTATGGCGCAACGTCTCAATCTGTCCCTATGCACTCGTTCTCGATCTCTCTCTCTCTCTCTCTCTCTCAGGGTATCTCTATCACACCCAGGCGACGAGTGAAGGTGGCGTAATCAGGGCGGCGCATCGTATCATAGCAAAAAAGGAGCGCGCCGATCGGAAAGCCAGATAATCCCATCGGCTCAATTTGCATCTGCCCATGATCGGGGAGCACTAAATGGAGTAGTAGCGAAAGAGAGAAAGAGAGAAAAGAGAGAGAGAGAGAGAGAGAGAGAGAGAGAGAGAGAGAGCAGGTGGTTGCGGGTACGGTAGTTGTGCCATTGGATAGTAGTGGCTTGAAGTTAAGCATTTAATCAACTTGTGTCCTGGTTCGACGTTTTCTAGCGACTTTAAAGGTACGGGGAAGTCCAGAATTGAAGAATGCACTAAAGTTAGGCTCTAACAAACTCTAAAACTCTGCAGCTTCGACGCATTAATGAGAAGTTCTAGCAGTCACTTAAGGTATGCTCAACTGAGTTTTTAGCCTATTTTTCGGTCTAGATGGATTTTTACGTTGTAGAAAAATGAGAATTTCACATTTTTAATGGAATCATCTGCGGAAAGCCCAGCGCCTTCCTCAAAAAAATTGCAAGGGCATCTGGATCCAATTCTAGTCAATTCGAAAAGCTTCCGGAAACTACATTCGGCTTCTAGGTAAACTAGCTTTAATTTGATAAGCTTCAAAAAATCCGAAAACTAATTGTAGTGATGTGTGCCGTGCCGCAGTATTCAAAAACTCCCCCAAAAACATTTCCCGTTTTGAAACCCAACATCCGAATCCCATTCCCATCCCCCCGAAAACCACCCAAGTTGCCCCTCGGAGCCTCTTTGTTGATGGTCCCTCTCAATAGGTTGATTGCGTAAACCCGGGTGCCCCCCCCGTGAATGCGATGCCCTGGGGTGATGGGGGGAGGCGCAAATTGGATGATCCGCTTTGGGGGCGTTTGATCGGGTCCGCTCTCACACCGTTGCGCAACACCACTTCAGACAGCCGGCCAAGGATAGTCGACCACCCGGGACGGTGCCGAAAAGGGGGGGCGGTTGATGCGCAATGGGATTCGAAATTTGGAGTGTATCGGAAGACGAGTTGTTTTTGGATCCTGTTGTACTGTTTTAAAGGGCTAGAGAAAGATGGGCCGGCGTCCGTCGGGGTGACGGACCGCCGCGGCGCTACCATCGACACTTCCCTCGCGTAAGCGCCCCCAAAGCCCCCTCTCGCGTTTGAAGAAACCAGTTTATTGGCTATAACTTTTTCATTTAGCAATGTTTTCAACTAAAAATTTCCGTAGATCGAGGACTTAGTGATACGCATTGATGGTAAAAATTTGGGCCGGATTGGATAAAAGGCGGTCAAGTTCTAAACCATACGGGGTTTTGGGACACTGTTTCGGCTGAAAAAGAGGCGCATAGACAGCAAAACATCTCTAGAAAGTTGCAAAGTACGTTGCTATCCTTTAGCAAGGTTTTCTACAACATTTTTTTAGCTATTATCACCATGAAATTGCTTTATTTCTAATGGCAGTTCTTGTACAGGTGGCAATGCGCCCTAGGGTATGTGGGGGCCCTCCGCCGCCCCTCTCCACTCGACTCTCTGGTGTACTGGCTAGCGCATCGGACTCCGGGGCGGACCATTCCTGGTTCGGCCCCCGTCCGGTGCGACCCTCTTTGCTCTTTCATCGATTCCATCTTTCTCCACCCCTTTAACGGCGCTAGTAAAAACCGGGAAATCGGCCCCGAACCTTTCCGCTTCACCACGCTGCTGACTTGAGTTTTCGGATCGGCGGTGTCTGGCAGAACCAAGAGCAGCCTGTGTCATTTAGAGCGGCGCGTAACTGTCGAGACCCAGTGGGTGAAAGCGTTGATTTCTTGCTTGCTAGTCCCCTTGAAACTTGATTCCCTAAAAAGTTCGCTCGCCAAAATGCCTATCTTCACCTCAACCTCCCCCTTGCCTCGTCACTTATTTGGCGCGCTCGTAACCGCTCAACTGGTAGTACCACCACCAACACAACTACCTCCCCCCTCACATTCCACAACGTTTTCACAAAGTGGCGGGTTCGCCGCCGCCAGGTGAGGGAAGGAGGAGCAAGAGGAAGGTGCCGCGCCGGGGAATGGGATCGTTGCCACCTTTTTAGGGTAAGGGCTCTGTTTAGCCTTGTCGGTCTCTCTCTCTCTCTCTCTCTCTCTCTCACTTCCCCTTAAAAAGCTATTTTACCGGGCGACGCTCCAAGTGACCCCCGAATTCGGCTGGAATCCGGATCAAAGGGCACTTCCGGAAATTTTTAAGGTAGTTTAGAAACAAAATCGGATGGGGTGGACGGATTACGGTAGCTGGGGCACGAAATTGGACGTTAAACTTGCTTAAAAATTACACATGAGGCCTTTAAAGGGATTGGCAAGGCGGAATTGAGGGTTTTAGGCTATGGTTTCTCTACGGATTTAGTAGCAAGCAACGCCCAAGCACGTATCCAATTACGCAAGTAAATCTGAAAAGAGCAGAAGCACGTTGCTTGCCGCTGAGATGCGGCTGCGACGGGGTACAGTCACTACCCCGAAAAGTCACTACCCCGAAAGTCACTACCCCGAAAGTCAATGCCCCGAAAGTCACTACCCCGAAAAGTCACTACCCCGAAAGTCACTACCCCGAAAAGTCACTACCCCGAAATAATTTGCATGATTTTCATAGGAAAACCGCATGAAAACTGGATTTTTCCGGGAAAAACAATGCTATCATTTTTCGGGGTAAACGATTTCGGGGTAGTGACTTTTCGGGGTAGTGACTTTTCGGGGTAGTGGCTTTTCGGGGTAGTGACTTTCGGGGTAGTGACTTTCGGGGTAGTGACTTTCAGGGTAGTGACTTTTCGGGGTAGTGACCGGACGCCGGCTGCGACCAGGAAATTCTCGCAAAATCTAACGCAAAAAGAATCGATATTCTCGGCTTTCCGGTTCCCTTAATTAACTCCTAAATCGGAAATTTAATTGGTTTATTTTTCCACATTTTCCAGTCGGTCCCCCAGTGCTACGGTAGTTCCCCCAGAAGTGCTGAAAATGCCCACTCAGCATCCCGTCTTTCCCTTCCTTCTCCCGGCTGAGTCAGACCACTACGCCCGACAACTATGCACACCACCTCCTCGACGGGCACACTGAGTTATGGTTGGGTGGGAATCAAAGTGACACAACTCGAGGGCCAGCCACAATAATTAATGTGGCCGGGCGTAAATTGGGAATTTTCGGAATTTTGGGGGTGATTGGGAAATTATAAAAATTGTGGAATTCTTATAGAAATTGAGGGTAGCGAGCAGAGATCATTCTGGAAATCCAGAAAGACAGAAGCAAGCAGAGAACATTTCGGAACCGTCAGAATAAAGCAAAATACAGACGACAGGTCAGTTGGCCAAGATAATTTACGAAATTCTGAAGCTTCTAAAATTCCAGAAAGTCACTTAAAACTGAGGCAAACTAGCAGAGATCATCTGGGTAATCGAACAAAAACTTGATTTTAGAGTGGGCAACCGAGCAGAGACCATTTAGGAAATTTTGGGATTTGCTCAAGGGACAGGCAGGCTAGCAGAAACCTCCCCGGAAAGTCCGAAATTCGCCTCAAAACTGGGGCAAATTAGCAGGAGATTGTTGAGGATGAGGCTTTTGGGGCAGAAACTTAGCGAATGCAAGCTAGCAGAGGCCATTCAGGAAGTCAAAGCGCCTTGAGAAAACTCAAACTAGCCGCCATAATGATTCCGCAGACATCTAGATGCTAATAACGAGGCGACGAGGGAGATGAGCCACCGATCCCGAAATTCATAAGCACCCAGAATGACATTTTCTGGGTCAACGGAGGCGAGCCGGGTGGTGGAAATGAATGAGTAAGGTATCGTCGGGCAAAATATTACGATGAGTACGAAGCAATACTCTTTTACTCGACTACGTGCTCTACAGGAAATGATCAAGAAGGTATTTTGGATTTTCACGCACTCTCCTCCCCTCTGTGTCTGTCGCTCTCTCTCTATCCCTCTGACTCTCACCCTAGCTCCCTCTTTCTCTACATCTATCTCTCTCTCGTTCCGCTCTCAATGCTCAAATTTAAATTTTAAAATCTACTCCCCCGTTTCCGCCCATTGGCTCCCTCGGGGAACAGTATTGACCCAGATTTGGCACAGCCAGTGCCTCCTGTCTACCCCCAGACGGACAGCTACCGTAGCCCCTGGGGTACTTCTCGTCTTTCAGCCGCATAGTGATACCTCCTCAAGAGGGGTTTCTTTACAGGTCCGGTGACCTCCTTAAATTTGCATAGCAAATATCTCTGCAGGAGGAGGAGGAGGGAAGAAACCAATTTTTATTGTAGAGCCGAATGATCGTGAAAATGGTTTAAACGGGACTTTCTTGCTTGAAAATGGGTAAATTGCCTCCCAGTTTCGGCAAGTTTTTGTCTTTTTCAGGGTGTCACGGTCGCTGAACAGCGCATCTTGCCATTTTACTGAGAATCTAGACTTTTTTATTTGGATGTCATAGTTATTATTATAAATTTCGTCCGCGGTTACGTAAAATCCGAATTTTATTTTCTTTCCAAATCCGAATTGGGCTCTTTTTGCCGCTACTATCCCCGCTAATTAAAACCCTCTTGCTGGCCCATTCGACCCGTTAAGCCCAACCTTTTCCCCCGCTCCTGTCTTACCTTACAAGGAGCCCCCAAGCTGATTCACCCAGGGCAGCCTAATTGGGACAATGAAGGTCAAAAAACATGGGAGTCGGGTCGGGAGCACCCAACCAGCCCCTACTGACATTTTCAACCCCAGCCTGGGGGTGCACTATCACCCGCGGTGGTCATCAGGCGTCAGTAAGACCCAGCGTAGCGGGGTAGCGCGGATTTTTAACGGGCCTGGAAGCCCAGAAATAGGAGTCAAGAATTTGAGCGCAACGATTCTTTATTGCGTACTATGCAAAACCATAGAAAATCTATAGAAAAATATTACTTTTTGTGCTACCCAACGGCTTTAGAATACCTTTAAAAGCCTGGAAAATGACGCAAATCCATAGTTTCTTTATTTTTGGACCCCTTATCAGTTTAAACACCATTCCTATTGTCCCCCCTGCAACGCTCGTTAGCAGGTGTGAACCGTAAACGCGTCGTGTTGCGTAGCCGATCACAGCCGCCCCCCCGGGTTTGTCGAGTCCGTGGGAGGCCAATTTACGGTGGCCGCTCGATTGTTGTGGGTGGACAGTAACACAGAAGATTCTGTTGTCTTCCCCAGGGGTCGTAACCAGCGTGGGAACCCAGGAATAAATCAATAGGCCGTAAATGTTGATAGGCGTGTCGTGGGTTGCCAGCGTTCAGTAGGCCAGGGTGGCTGCTCCCCAGTAGCGTTCAAAAAAGTGGGAAAATCGGGGGAGAAAAATCGTAGAATTCTCGCTTCTCAGCTCCTTTAAAGGGATACCCAAGGTTTTGGCGGCAAATACATAGTTATGGATTCCGGGCAGTACAAATGACGCTCGAATTTTGCGCGGTAATGGGCCCCCAATGCCGCACAGAAT
>CATQJA010000933.1:0-17500 GCA_958295435.1 Mesorhabditis spiculigera
CAACTATAATAAAAAGTTCTGGTGTTCAATGTCCGTCTGAAGCCGAATTCAACTCGAAGGGGAAAGGAGCTAGAGCTTAGCCTCCTTCGATTTCGGATAGAGCGCCTTCCAGAAACCCCCCAAACTGATAAAAAAATTATAAAAAAGTTTTAGTTTAAATTATTAAAATTAACTTTGAAAGTTTTTCCTTAGTAAAAGGGGTGGGGGGCGAAGGCTGGGGTGATTTTGGACATAGTGAGCCAGATGGCGCGCGTTTCGAGGATGAAAATTTTCACGGGGGATTTCGGGGGATTTCGCGTAGGGGAGGTATCTTCAAGCATCGGGAAGGTATTTAGGTAGTTTTTGAAGGGGATTTCAGCCATGGGGGTATCTGAAGCCATTTAGGTAGTTTTTGAAGGAATTTTGTGCCATGGGGGTATCTGAAGCCACTGGGAAAAGAATAGTAAGGTAGTTTTTGAAGGGATTTCACCCATAGGGGGTATCTGTAGCCATCGGGAGAGTATTTAGGTAGTTTTTGAAGGGGATTTCAGCCATGGGGGGTATCTGAAGCCATCGGGAAAGTATTTAGGTAGTTTTTGAACCGGATTTCGGCTATCGGGGGTATTGATGGAGGTGGGAAAGCGATGCGGTGAAGTGGGACATCCAGGGTAGCCCGAAGGCCAGATGGTTGCAGTCGCGAAGCGACTGTAACCATCTGGTTTATAATAATAACTATGACATCCAAATAAAAAAGTCTAGATTCTCAGTAAAAATGGCTAGATGCGCTTTTCAAAGTGACCGTGACACCCTCAAAAGACAAAAACTTGCTGAAACTGCGGTCATTTACTCCATTTTTCAAGCTACAAAGTCCCGTTTAAACCATTTTCACGATCATTTTCGGTTCTACATCAAAAATTTCGTTTCTTCCCTCTCCTCCCTGCAGAGATATTTGCTATGCAAATTTAAGGAGGTCACCTGACCCGTAAAGAAACCCCTCTTGAGGAGGTATCAATATGCGGCTGAGCCCAAGCAGTACCCCCAGGGGCTACGGTAGCTGTCCGTCTGGGAGTAGACAGGAGGCACTGGCTGTGCCAAATCTCAATCAATACTTCCCCTCGAGGGAGCCAATAAGGGAATATGGGGAGTAGATTTAAAATTTAAATTTGAGCATTGAGAGCGGGAATCGAGAGAGATAGATGTAGAGAAAGAGGGAGCTAGGGTGAGAGTCAGAGGGATGGAGAGAGAGGACAGACACAGAGGGAGAGAGAGTGCGTGAAAATCCAAAATACCTTCTTGATCACTTTCCCTGTAGAGCACGTAGTCGGAGTAAAAGAGCATTGCTTCGTACTATCGTAATATTTTGCCCTGACGATTCCTTACTCATTCATTTCACCACCCTGCTCCGCTCAGCTCACAATCCAGAAAATGTCATTCTGGTGCTATAGAATCTCGGGAGCAGTGGCCCATCTCCCTCGTCGCCTCGTTTTTAGCATCTAGATGTCTGCGGAATCATTATGGCGGCTAGTTTTAGCTTTCTCAAGGCGCTTTGACTTCCTGAATGGCCTCTGCTAGCTTGCATTCGCTAAGCTTCTGCCCCAAAAGCCTCATCCTCAACAACCCTGCCACTTGCCCAAGTTTTGGAGGCGAATTTCGGACTTTCCGGGGAGGTTTCTGCTAGCCTGCCTGTCCCTTGAGCAAATCCCAAAATTTCCTAAATGGTCTCTGCTCGGTTGCCCACTCTAAAATCTCTTTTGTTCGATTACCCAGATGATCTCTGCCAGTTTGCCTCAGTTTTAAGTGACTTTCTGGAATTTTAGAAGCTTCCAGAATTTCTGTAAATTATCTTGGCCAATTGACCTGTCAGTCTGTCATTCTTGTCTTTATTCTTGACGGTTCCGAAATGTTCTTCCTTGCTTCTGTCTTTCCGGATTTCCAGAATGATCTCTGCCCGCTACCCTCAATTTCTATAAGAATTCCACAATTTTTATAATTTCCCAATCACCCCCAAAATTCCGAAAATTCCCAATTTACGCCCGGCCACATTAATTATTGTGGCTGGACCTCGAGTTGCGTCACTTTGATTCCCACCCAACCATAACTCACAGTGCCCGTCGAGGAGGTGTGTGCATAGTTGTCAGGCGTAGTGGTCTGACTCCAGCCGGGAGAAGGAAGGGAAAGACGGGATGCTGAGTGGGCATTTTCAGCACTTCTGGGGGAACTCACTGTAGCATTGGGGGACCGACTGGAAAATGTGGAAAAATAAACCAATTAAATTTCCGATTTAGGAGTTAATTAAGGGAACCGGAAAGCCGAGAATATCGATTCTTTTGCGTTAGATTTGCGAGAATTTCCTGGTCGCAGCCGGCGTCCCCGTCACTACCTCCCGAAAAGTCACTACTCCTGAAAAGTCACTACCCCGAAAAAGTATCACTACCTCGAAAGTCATTACTTCACTACCCGAAAATTCATTACCCCGAAAGTCACTACCCCGAAAGTTAATTACCCGAATTACCCCTAAAGTCACTACCCCGAAATCGTTTACCCCGAAAAATGATAGCATTGTTTTTCCTGAAAATCCAGTTTTCATGCGGTTTTCCCATGAAAATCATGCAAATTATTTCGGGGTAGTGGACTCTTCGGGGGTAGTGACTTTTCGGGGTAGTGACTTTTCGGGGTAGTGACTTTCGGGGTATTGACTTCGGGTAGTGACCCTCGGGGTAGTGACTTTCGGGGCAGTGACTGTACTCCCCGTCGCAGCCGCATCTCAGCGGCAAGCAACGTGCTTCTGCTCTTTCAGATTTACTTGCGTAATTGGATACGTGCTTAAGCGTTGCTTGTTACTACAACTGTAGAGAAATCCATAGCCTAAAACCCTCAATTCCGCCTTGCCAATCCCTTTAAAGGCCTCATGTGTAATTTTTAAGCAAGTTTAACGTCCAATTTCGTGCCCCAGCTACCGTAATCCGTCCACCCCATCCGATTTTGTTTCCAAACTACCTTAAAATTTCCGGAAGTGCCCTTTGATCCGGATTCCAGCCGAATTCGGGGGTCACTTGGAGCGTCGCCCGGTAAAATAGCTTTTTAAGGGGAAGTGAGAGAGAGAGAGAGAGAGAGAGAGAGACCGACAAGGCTAAACAGAGCCCTTACCCTAAAAAGGTGGCAACGATCCCATTCCCCGGCGCGGCACCTTCCTCTTGCTCCTCCTTCCTCACCTGGCGGCGGCGAACCCGCCACTTTGTGAAAACGTTGTGGAATGTAGAGGGGGAGGTAGTTGTGTTGGTGGTGGTACTACCAGTTGAGCGGTTACGAGCGCGCCAAATAAGTGACGAGGCAAGGGGGAGGTTGAGGTGAAGATAGGCATTTTGGCGAGCGAACTTTTTAGGGAATCAAGTTTCAAGGGGACTAGCAAGCAAGAAATCAACGCTTTCACCCACTGGGTCTCGACAGTTACGCGCCGCTCTAAATGACACAGGCTGCTCTTGGTTCTGCCAGACACCGCCGATCCGGAAAACTCAAGTCAGCAGCGTGGTGAAGCGGAAAGGTTCGGGGCCGATTTCCCGGTTTTTACTAGCGCCGTTAAAGGGGTGGAGAAAGATGGAATCGATGAAAGAGCAAAGAGGGTCGCACCGGACGGGGGCCGAACCAGGAATGGTCCGCCCCGGAGTCCGATGCGCTAGCCAGTACACCAGAGAGTCGAGTGGAGAGGGGCGGCGGAGGGCCCCCACATACCCTAGGGCGCATTGCCACCTGTACAAGAACTGCCATTAGAAATAAAGCAATTTCATGGTGATAATAGCTAAAAAATGTTGTAGAAAACCTTGCTAAAGGATAGCAACGTACTTTGCAACTTTCTAGAGATGTTTTGCTGTCTATGCGCCTCTTTTTCAGCCGAAACAGTGTCCCAAAACCCCGTATGGTTTAGAACTTGACCGCCTTTTATCCAATCCGGCCCAAATTTTTACCATCAATGCGTATCACTAAGTCCTCGATCTACGGAAATTTTTAGTTGAAAACATTGCTAAATGAAAAAGTTATAGCCAATAAACTGGTTTCTTCAAACGCGAGAGGGGGCTTTGGGGGCGCTTACGCGAGGGAAGTGTCGATGGTAGCGCCGCGGCGGTCCGTCACCCCGACGGACGCCGGCCCATCTTTCTCTAGCCCTTTAAAACAGTACAACAGGATCCAAAAACAACTCGTCTTCCGATACACTCCAAATTTCGAATCCCATTGCGCATCAACCGCCCCCCCTTTTCGGCACCGTCCCGGGTGGTCGACTATCCTTGGCCGGCTGTCTGAAGTGGTGTTGCGCAACGGTGTGAGAGCGGACCCGATCAAACGCCCCCAAAGCGGATCATCCAATTTGCGCCTCCCCCCATCACCCCAGGGCATCGCATTCACGGGGGGCACCCGGGTTTACGCAATCAACCTATTGAGAGGGACCATCAACAAAGAGGCTCCGAGGGGCAACTTGGGTGGTTTTCGAGGGGATGGGAATGGGATTCGGATGTTGGGTTTCAAAACGGGAAATGTTTTTGGGGGAGTTTTTGAATACTGCGGCACGGCACACATCACTACAATTAGTTTTCGGATTTTTTGAAGCTTATCAAATTAAAGCTAGTTTACCTAGAAGCCGAATGTAGTTTCCGGAAGCTTTTCGAATTGACTAGAATTGGATCCAGATGCCCTTGCAATTTTTTTGAGGAAGGCGCTGGGCTTTCCGCAGATGATTCCATTAAAAATGTGAAATTCTCATTTTTCTACAACGTAAAAATCCATCTAGACCGAAAAATAGGCTAAAAACTCAGTTGAGCATACCTTAAGTGACTGCTAGAACTTCTCATTAATGCGTCGAAGCTGCAGAGTTTTAGAGTTTGTTAGAGCCTAACTTTAGTGCATTCTTCAATTCTGGACTTCCCCGTACCTTTAAAGTCGCTAGAAAACGTCGAACCAGGACACAAGTTGATTAAATGCTTAACTTCAAGCCACTACTATCCAATGGCACAACTACCGTACCCGCAACCACCTGCTCTCTCTCTCTCTCTCTCTCTCCTCTCTCTCTTTTCTCTCTTTCTCTCTTTCGCTACTACTCCATTTAGTGCTCCCCGATCATGGGCAGATGCAAATTGAGCCGATGGGATTATCTGGCTTTCCGATCGGCGCGCTCCTTTTTTGCTATGATACGATGCGCCGCCCTGATTACGCCACCTTCACTCGTCGCCTGGGTGTGATAGAGATACCCTGAGAGAGAGAGAGAGAGAGAGAGATCGAGAACGAGTGCATAGGGACAGATTGAGACGTTGCGCCATAAATTATGCGCTCATGGGCCCACCGCCTTTGTACTGCCCTTTGAGTGTTTATGGGGTGTGTGGCGGATCTTGAGTAGTCTCTGCAAGCTTGCCCTTCCCACACCCAGCCGGTACCTAGAATTCAATGGCGGGGGGAGGGGAGATAATTGGGTGTTAGGAAAGGGGGGAATGGGCAGGCTGGCAGGAATTGTTTGGGAAACTCTCAGGTTTAAGGGTGAGCGGCAGGCTAGCAGAGATCATTCGGGAATGGAAGGGCAGGCTAGCAGAGATCATTTGGGAATGGAAGGGGCAGGCTAGCAGAGATCATTTGGGAATGGAAGGGCAGGCTAGCAGAGATCATTTGGGAATGGAAGGGGCAGGCTAGCAGAGATCATTCGGGAATGGAAGGGGTAGGCTAGCAGAGATCATTTGGGAATGGAAGGGTAGGCTAGCAGAGATCATTTGGGAATGGAAGGGGCAGGCTAGCAGAGATCATTCGGGAATGGAAGGGGCAGGCTAGCAGAGATCATTTGGGAATGGAAGGGGCAGGCTAGCAGAGATCATTCGGGAACGGAAGGGGCAGGCTAGCAGAGATCATTTGGGAATGGAAGGGCAGGCTAGCAGAGATCATTCGGGAATGGAAGGGGTAGGCTAGCAGAGATCATTTGGGAATGGAAGGGGCAGGCTAGCAGAGATCATTTGGGAATGGAAGGGGCAGGCTAGCAGAGTTCCTATAGGAAACTCAAACCCGGACTTTCAGCTAACTAGCAAAGTTTCTTTGCGGAATTTTGCATCATTTGCACCATATACCCCATTTTTTAGTGCGCGAAAACCCTTAGACCGACACATTTTATGTCTAGCCCCTGCGCTGTCGGGAAGGAGCTCGTGCTCCCCCGGGATTTCCAACCACAAAAGCGCCGCCATTCTATTAGGGCCCCCACCGAAGGAGGCCCCTCGGCACACTTGTTTTATTAGTGGACTGGGACTCCAGCCAAAGGAGGAGGGCCAAAAGGGCCACACCCGGGCAGGGTGTTGACCCTGAATTATGGCTGTTTGCGCTTCACCCCCTCAGAAGCCAGGGGAAGGGGAAAGAATTGAGTTATTGACGGTTTTCCGGCGGATACATACAACACTTGGCCTGCAAAGGGGATGAAAATGGAATAAGGGGAACATTGGGATACGGTAGTTGGGGCGAATCTTAGAAAATAGAGGAAGAAAATAGAAAATCTTGACCGTGTGTTCTAAATTTTACACAAAAATCCCTATTTTTGGCATTGTTGATTTTTGCGGATTCGCGTAAGAAACGGGTTACGGTTACAAGGGCTAAATTTCTGAAATACGGCTTGCGGAAAATTGACATAGTACATCATGGAACGGTAGTTCGAACTCATTTGCAAAGTTTGCTTCTAGGCCTTCCATTTTTGATGATTTTTAGCATTATCTAGACAAATCTAGGGACCTAGGACTACAGTACTAAAACAGATTTTAGGTATTTCTTGCATTTACTTGAATATGAAATTGTTAGCCTAAAGTGCTGTAGTAGTAGGGCAAACTTTAGGTATTAGCTGTGAATTTTTAGATTTTTTGATTCTGAATACCCCTCCAAACAGCGTAAATTTCCACAAAATGTGCTTCCAGCAAGATGTTATTAGTTGTGATCCGGAATTCGACCGGAAATAGGCCTCCAGGGCTACAGTAACCTAGAAAATTTGAGTTAGCTACTAGATTAGATACTCTAGATTCGAAAACTTTCTCACGCTATTCACCTCCGAAGACAGGAGAAGGTGTCAAAAACACCAATCTCTCCCCCTAACCTTTTTAGGGGATAGGGTGGGTAGGCAACTGAAATGTTCGAGGGCAAAATGTTGCTTTTTGCCCCCCGGGTTGCCACTCGTCTCGGAAAAGGTTCACGCTGGGGCGTGGGAACCATTCGGAATGTGCCTAGGGAAAACTAGGAAAGTAGCCGCTAGTAGCTTACCTTAATACCGTAATCTAGACTGGAGAAAATCTGATTCCAGATGGCTTCCGAGTACCTTTAAAACCTGTGTTGTACCCTGTAAATTTTCCAAACACAAAACACCGTTGTCAAGGGTTTTTATAGCAATTTTTTAATAAAATTGCGAATTTTGACTTTTTAACTTTTAGCTCGTTATACCATTAATTAAAGAGATTATTTACCTAATAACATTACCAACAGCTTCTCTCGATTGTCGGCAGCTCTCAAAACAAAAAAAACTCATCCCAAGCCACCCGACCCATCATCAATTATCACCCATCCCAAGGGTGCCCCTCCCCCGCGGCGGTCCTGTCGCGATGTGTTGACAAATCGTGTCAAATGTAGCAAAAGGCTTTGTGAGAGGGAGGGGGACTGTCGGTGCGTTCAAAAGGAGTGATGCGTAGCCCCGAGGAGGAAGGCAGATTTATTGGGATGGGCCAGTCGAGAACGGTGGCCCACCAAATACGAGACATGATTAATTGCCACCCCCAAACGCACCGACCATCTGACTAGATAATAGCGGAGATTATTGGGGATAATTGAGATAACCAGTAGTTTTAAAGGAACTTGGAAGGCAGAGGGTTTTGAACTGTGGATTGGACTTTCTGGCCCTTTGAGAAGTGGCAAGGGAATGGTAGACTGCTTTTTAGCGCGCGGTACCGACTCGCCGTTTTTTAAAAGGAGCTTAAAGGGGAAAATTCCTAAAAAAACAATTTGAGCACGAGCCATTACGCCATTAAACAGCCTCGATTCGTCATATGACCGCCAAAATTCATAGGACTCCATGACTTGCCAGTCCTTTTACAGCCACGAAGCCCCATTTTTTTTTGCACAGCCGATTTGTACCTTTCCTCCTCTTTTCTATTGTCTCCTCTTGTCCCCACTTTATAGCCCATTCCACAGCCCAGTCGAACAAATTAAGCCTCATCCCACTAGCCTGGTGATGATCATTTGACCCTAAGAAAGCCATTGAATAGTTGCGCAATTCCACCCCCGGTCCCCTGGCGTCAATTTACGACTGCTTACAGCGCTCGAGAAATGCAGTAAAAGTGCCTGTCTCGTGAGCGGAGTACGGTATTTTGAGACAGAGAGAGAAAAGAGAGAGAGAGAGAGAGAGAGAGAGAGAGAGAGAGCGAGAGCGAGGGAGAGAATGAGAAAGACGATGGCTTAATCAAACACTACAACAGCTCTCCATTCATTCTTCTTCTCGACCCATGAGGGAGGACAGCGCTCCATTTATTGCCTCCGAGGAGCAAGAAGGGAGAAGAATTGAATGTGCGCCATCTAGAAAGTTGGCTAGAGGAGGAGTTACGAGCCAGTACTATGGATTGGGGGTTAGAAAATAATCGAAAATGGTCGGTCCCTCAAAGAATCGTTGCCCTTCCAATCCAAAATTATCTCTGCTGGCCTGCCCCTTCCATTCCCAAATGATATCTGCTGGCCTGCCCCTTCCATTCCCAAATGATCTCTGCTAGCCTGCCCCGATTCCCGTGGAAATTCCGGCAGTGAACTATAAACAGATTACATCCATTCAAATCCATTAGTAACCGTTCGAATCTTTCTCTCTCTCTCCCTATCTCTCTCACTCTCTCTCTCTCTCGCTCGCTCTCACCAATGACAGAAGGTCATCGTTAGGTTCGGGCTAAATGTGCTCCACTACCCGATTGGGAGGAAACCTAGGGAGGGGACCCTTTGAAGCAGTGGGGGGAGCACGAGCTGCTCCCCTGGCTTCGAGTCATAAAAATTAGCATAAAGGGCCGAGGGGAGACCGGGCGACTGTAAATCTTTTGTAGGAGCAAATTGAGTAAACAGCGTCTCCCCGAGAGGCGAGAGAGAAGGAGAGAAGGGGAGAGAGAGAGAGATAGAGATGGTGTAAATGGTTCCAGATGTCGCCCCAAATTCGGCCTTTTGACCGGGCCGAGCTTTAGAGGCTCTAAAGGGCCATTGAAGGAATCAATCTCTTGGAGTCAGGGGTGGGAAAGTGGACTGGTAGGGGGGTGAGGAGTAATTAGGAGTCTATGGAATTGTTTTAAAGGGACTAGCAAATTGTAAAATCAACCCTGTTAGTTGACTGGGTCTAGACAGCTACGTGACACACCAAAATACGTGCCAGTCGCTTTTTAATAGCATGTTCCGAGCAGTTTAGCCCGTATTTTCGTGCGTCCGGTAGCCGTCTAGACCTAGAGACTGAAAGGGTCGGTTTTTGGATTCCCTGGTTTCTTAAAAAAAATCTTTTTGAAGGCTAATTTGCTCAAATTTGATTTTTCCAGAACTCCAAATCGACGACGACGGCTGCCCGATTTGCCCAATTTGCTCCGAAAAGCTCCCAGAAGCCGAGTGGGCCGATCACGTCGAGCTGGAGAAGACCCGGATCAGAGACTCCATTATCAGGTTTGGTCTATCTCGCTCTCTTTTCTCTCTCTCTCACTCTCTCCCTCTCTCTCTCGCTAATATAGCATTTTTTCAGCGCCAAAGTGCAGCAACCATGCGGTGTGGAAGCTGCGCAAAGCCCGGGGACCTTGGCTAGGAGGAAACGCGAAAATGAGCTGGCTCGAGTCCGGGCTAACCAGTTGAAGCGGCTTTCACGTGAGTTTTTGGCTGTGTGAGCGATTCTATCGCATCGATCTCTATCTCTATCTCTCCCGCTTTCTCTCGCTTTTTCTCTCACTTTGCCCTAAACTTTTTATTTTTTTAGTAAAACGAGCGATGATGCCATCGACGTCGATCCGGGATACCCTGACCCCGTTTAGCCGACAGGTGAGCAAAAATTTGGTGTTTCGGCTGCAAACGGATGAAACGCGGTTTTAAAGGGACTAAGAAAGGTGGGAATCAATCGCTTACGGCTGCTAGGTCTAGACAGACAGCCATCAGGCCCTGGCTTCCGTATCGGATGGAACACGTCTTTTGACGTGATACGTAGTTGTCTAGACCTAGCGGATCGAAGGGTCCGTTGTGGATCCTGTGCTTTTTAAGGGTTGTAATAGTATCGCCAGACGAGCTGAAAATGACAGGGCAAGGAGACAGACAGCTCCGACTTAGTCTCTCTAGGATCTGCAACTATTTACTGGAACAACCAGCCATATCCCGGGGCTACATCTGGGCCCCTCAATCACCCCCTGCTGTCCATTTTGGGGCTGGTGGCGGAGGCGCGCGAAATTGGTTGTAAAATTGGGTCGTATTGGTGGGGGGCTCTGTTGGGAGTCGTGACGAGTCGATTTGGTAAACAAAGATTAGGTCGGAAATGGCTTAGGAGGGACTTGGAAAAATGAAAAAAAATCCTATTCACATGATTAGGAGCTTTTTCAACTCGCTCACGGAATTTCCATGCTAAAAATTACTGAATACAACTCATAAAAAATTTTTCTATCCGAATTTCACCATTTTAAGCGGTTGATTAGTATAAAAACGTATATTAACGATTTAAAAAATCTCCAAATTTTATTAAAAAGACCCACGATGTAATATCCATTTATTTTCTCCTTTTTTAGTCGGAAACCCTCAGCTCCCCGGACTCGAAGGGCAACAATGGCGAGGCGATGCGGTGCTCGATATGCTCGGTATTTTTTTTGGTTTGGTTGCGAAGCGATTGGTGTCTAGTTAAACCACTATTTTTTAAATCAATTTATACTGTATTTTTGATTTTTCAGCGCGAAACCGACTACTGCATCGTGGCGTCCTCCTTCGAGCACCCCCGTTGTCAGCAGTGCTTCGATCAGATGACCTCAGTCCCGAATCAGGTCCTCATCCCGGCTACGGTGGGTCATTTTTTAAAATTTCTAGCATAAATAAAATCCAAAAAAACAACATAACATAGTTTTTTGGAGTCCAGCGTATTTACGGCAAATTGGGCCATGGGGGCCCATTTTGAAGGTTCCGTAGCTCATTTCCGTGTATTGTTTCCGGTGATTTTTGCAGAGGGCAGAGCTAAAAAGAGGGATAAAAAGAGAGTGAGAGAGAGGGCGAGAGAGAAAGAGAGCGAGAGAGAGAGAGAGAGAGAGAGCGTGAGAGAGAACTAGGTGTCCCGAACATCCGCTTACAATCAAAAAAAGCACTACTTTGAAAACTACACAAGCACTACGCCAATAAAAAGTTTCCCAACTTATTAAATTTGGAAAATATGGAATAGTATTATTTTTTTTGTAAAAGTATTAATATCCTTGCTCTTTAGCTCGCCGGCAGCCCGATCGACATGCGGCTGAACGCCTCGGAGTCGACGATCTCGGCCGAGATGAGCCCCCCGGAGAAGCGCATCAAGATGGAGGAATAAACCACTAGAAAAATCTTAACCTTAATCCCGTTTATTAGTGCTCTATTTGCTTAAAAATGACGACCATTTCCTCTAACGCAATACGCAATTCAATTCTAGGAGCCAGTGCCCAGCCTTAAAAAGCTAATTTGCATATTTTAAGCATCGTAATTAACGAATAGTCTATGCTTTTACGCCCCAACGTGTAGCCAACTTTAAATATACAAAATATGACTATTTACGCTTCAATTTACAATTGTTCGTATTGTGATTTCGGTATTTTCTTGTGAAATTCAAACTTATTATACTTGGTTTAAATTCTGAAGCTTTACAACCCTTTTAATGTACCCTATGATGATCACAAATTACCCTAGTTTTGTAACAAATATTTTCACTAGTCTTTTTGATGTAATTTCGAGGTTTTCAAAAATAACTAATTAAAAGAAAACTAGATTTTTTGATGGCTCCTTCCAATTGTGACAACTTGTCGATTCTTCATGACCCCATTTTTGGATTTTTTGTCTTGGATTTGCTGATGATGATGAAGTGAGATGTGAATAAATATGCTGTGGAGAATGGCTAGCTATAGAAAAACATAGAAAATGTCGACTTCTTAGGGAATAACACGCTTCGACGGGCTAGTGAGTGCGAGAAGTCGACCACTAGGGCTAGACAAGTACGTAAAACTTCAAAACACACGTCGTTCAAACCGTAAAATCATGATCCTAGTACTAGCAATTCTTTTAATAATGTTTTTACTAAAATTTAACTATATTTGAAGTGGAAAACCTATCTAAAACCTAGCAACAATTTTGGTTGAAGTTTTGGTCGAAGTCGGTCAGTTTTGATCGAAAAACCGATATTTTTTTTGGGTTAGAGTGCAATTTACCTCCCCCCCCCCCCTCAGCCGGCATCCAACTTTTGTATATCGGCTCCCTGTTCATCTACAGGTATGTAAAGCATACCAAAATGTTCGTCTTGCCCTGGCGAGTATTTTCGTATACTTTACACACCTGTAGATGAAAAGGGAGCGGAGACACGGGGTAGGTGGGGGTCGGCTCTGGCGGGGTAAACTGCACTTAAGCCATTTTTGCATTTTTTAAAATCGAAACTTGTAGTTTTTTACGTTTGGAAGTAATAAATGGTTGAAAACGACTTCCTCTATATGTATTAGAAAAATTTAACCCTCAGAAAAGTCGTTACATCGTGTAATCCGGCCATGATGCGAGTTTTTTCAGATCGCCCGGGTGCGTTTCAGTCACATTTTTTGCTTTGCTTTTTGCTTTTGATCGCTGACTAACCCGCCAAATTCCATTAGTCTACGTTTTCTCGTGTACCCGATTGATTTAATAAATGGGTTCCCAATCACCGACAACAAGCCGCATATTACTTGACGGCCCTAATCCCCCTCGTAGGGCTACCCAGTTTTCTTCAAAATTCACCTGCTCCGGCCAGTTATAAACAGGCCGACCGCCGGCTTCCTCCCAAAAATTTTAGCTAGACAATCCCCATGGCAACTTTCCAACAACCGTCATTTTCATTGTACTCAAGATTGATAGTTTAGTAGTTCTTTAACGGCAAAAATTTCCCTTACTAGCTGATGTCTATACCGAATCTTCGGAAAATTAGGCCTTTTGAGGATTTTGGACGGTAAACTTGCGTATGTCGGTGTATAGAACGCCTTCGAAAGTAAATTACGTGAAGCGGAACAGTCAAAATAGATATAGACGGATTTAGCACTACGCACAACACCTATTTACACACATCCCTCATTAGCGACTTTTGACGAAATTTCAGGATTAGTAGTATTTGGCCATTCCGGGAATTGGTACATCGGAGCCTATCAAAAGCGAGTTCACTTCACGAACTACGGAGATTTATTTGTATCGTGAGACACCTGAAAACATGTCAAATTTTACGATGTATTTTACAAATTTACAAATTTATTTTATGCTGCATACTTTTTTCATGTCAATTGGACGTTTTGGTTTGTTGTCAAAAGCTAGTAGAAGTTAGTTGTAAGTAGTAAGTTTATCTAGCGTTTTCTATTTTTTTAAAGTTTCGGCAGAAGCGTTTTCGAGCTTCAGGTGTCGATTTTCATAAACGCGTCACCCCCAATTGACAATGATATAAATTTCAAGGGCAACGGCGGCGACAGGAAATCCTATTTATTGCGTCATTTCCGCCATTACAAGTATCGCGTTTTTTCACGTTAGATTCACTGGAATTCAAAGAAACATTCAATTCCTAGTTTTTGATGAAAAAGCAAAAAGGAATTGTCTCGGCCGGGGCTCGAACCAGGGCCTTGTGCGCGGCGAGCGAACGCAAAACCAACCGGCCGATGGGAGAGGGCAAGGACAGACCCTATTCCCCCGAGTGGGATCTATCCACGCTTTAGGCAACAAACCCTGCTATAACGTGGACCGATTTCATAAAATTGAGAGATTTTTCGAGCTTCTTTTAAAAAGCTTTGAAGCGATTTTACTTTATTTTCATTTAGGTATCGATTTTCATCAACCCGTAGTACCTTCGGATGTCAATAAGCCAAATTTCACTAGCCCTCCACACACAGATAATCCCATTTATTGTGCCCTTTCGTTGCGGGACCCTCTCCACTTTTGGCGAGTCTATATGGCCGTTCCCAATACATCCCCGGACTACGGTTGCCATGGAAATCAGCGTGTGCCACGGAGGGACGGGAGCCCCGGGAAGAAAATCCTATCCCTTAGAATTCTCGGCCCGCGGCGGCCGGCTGACCACACCTGCATGCCCCTGGGGGCTTCCCTCGAGGCGGAACATTTACCCCGGAAATTAGTGCTTTTTTAATGGTTTTTTAAATCAGTTTTTAGACAGTTTTCCGAATATGGATTTGCGCAAGCTTAGAGCCACGAATTGGTCGATCTTTTTCAGAGTTACATATACTTTTTCTGCCCTCGCAATTAGCCAGATTTTTGCTTTTTGCTCCGTTTTAATTGTTTTTGAGCATATTTGTGGTAGGGGAAGTCGCCCCACGAATTATTGTATTTTTTAGAGAGTTGTTGCTTTTTTGCTCAGGAAATCAGCCTTATTTTGTGTTTTTTCGACGTCTGCAAGCGTGGCCGGAGACTGAAGAAAATAGTGAACGCGTTTGTGGGGAAATTGGTCGCATTTTTGCCATGGTTTTAAAATAAAGGATTGGTTGAGCAAAATGCGCACATGCACAATTATTTTTTGGGCTCTGCATACTGTTAGTAGCTTTTCCGGCTTGCTACGATTTTCCTATCATCTCCCAGAATCTGGGTACGTGTATTACCAGTTTAAGACTTCGGTTTTGCTCTATATTTTGTCGTAATGCTGTCAAAACCAGCCTTTAATTCTTTCCTTTCAAACGTTCTTTTTAAAAGCACTTCGACTTGCTCCGAAATCTGTGATTTTGACTTGTTAAAGCAGCAATTTCAGCTTCCCTGTATGCTTCCCTGTTTTAAAGGGCTGCCGACGGCATGTGTCGATCCCTCCTCATCAACAAATTGGCAAGTAGCCAACAGGGCAGAGAGCGCGCCTGGGGAGAGGCGCAGAGACATTATCTTTCCAGCGCGTAACCGATTGACGATGCCGTCGGCATCCCTTTAACGCTGGACATAATCTGACTATTCTTGTGTAATTCACCTTTATTTTGAGACGACCATACGAAAACAGGGGCAAAACAGGCGCGGCCAATCAGGTTCCCATTTGTGTTTCATTGCCATGTGTTTTCCTTTGTTATCGTTGTCCCGTCGATTGAAATTCCTTACAATTTATTTTTGTTCCAAATTTTCAAATGATGGTTTGGCTATAATTTTGGTGTCTACTATGATGGCATTCCTTTAGACCAAAAATGGGAGACGAAACGAAGAACCAGGACTGGGTGCAGGACAATTTGCAGCGCCAGGTCGGTCAAATTTTCTAGAACAGCTTTTATCCTAAGAAAATAGGCAGTGTTCAGCTAGTGTTACATTCAAAAACTATATTTTCATTTAGCGCAAACTCCTCGAAGAGAAACAACGACAAAAACGGCTTGCATCATCCGGAATTCGAACCAGCAATTTGCCGAGTTCGATTGCTCGTCCGGTTACGGCTTCCATGAGGTAAGCGGCTGAATTTAACACGTTAAACTGTCTTCAAACCCGCTAATAAACGTTGTAAATATTATATAAATATGTATGTATGGCATGAAACTTTATATAAACGATTAGTTTGAGAAGAAGTTGATTTCAGAGGCATCGTCGGCGAACCAGTCAGTGTTGGATACGATGGACCACTTTCTTACAAGTAAGTTTTGGTCATTGATTGGTTTTAGATACCTTAATAACTTCTGCTTTTGTACGTTTAGCTTGCGGATGATACCGTTAATCACCTCTATTTCAGTCCCGATCCTGACACGGTTGGTCCAACTTTCATCACAGTCCGCGGGATGACGCCACCACCGGAACGAGGGGCAGCTGCGACTAATGGAAAGTAAGTAGCGTTTGACATTTTTTCTTACCTTTGTTTTCATTGCGTTTTTTTTGGAAACTATCCGTGATCTCGGATATCCCTGTCGTCGTGGATTTGAATGGGAAAAACCCGGCTGCCTTGATTTTTGAGTTTTTGAGTTTTTGGTTGCAAATCTGACGATTTTGCTAACGAGCATTCCCCAGGGAATTTACAGGTTCTCCCGCTTAAATTTGCTCATATTAAAAACATCTAAGGTTGCTATGCTAATCAAAATTCCCTAGGGATTCAAAAATTGGCAAAAACTCAGGTAGTTGCCGAGGTTACCGACCCTTTCGGATTGCCAAAACGTCCGCTTTTTGCCATTTCTTGCCCTCGGTTTTGCCCCGTTTTTGGCCTGAATTCTGCCATTCTTCCTTCCGCCCTGGCTTCATCATCGAACCCTCCAAAAATCATGAACGTTGAGCCCTACGAGTCGGTTCAGCGTGGCCGGAAGCTGGGGTAAGAGGAGCCGGTTGCACCTGTTCTATAAGGATGCTCTGGTTATGGATAGTAATGCCTTGCGCATTCATTTACAGGTCCATGTAGGAGAAAATGGCGTATTAAAGGGACTCGAAAGCCGCAGAATCGACCCTATCCATCGGCTGGGTCTAGACAACCACGTTAAACGCGATAATACTGGTCGATCTTGGTCTCTCCCGCTGGCGACTTCAAGTTACTCGGGGGATTATACTGGAATGTCGCGTGGTTGTCTAGACCTGGTCGATGGATGGGTTGAATTCTGGTGATCTAAATCCCTTCAAAGGGACACTTTCAGCAGCTCCGTTTTTCCACGAATGCATCGTGGAAAAATTTGCATGCGTAACGTCTGCGCCTCTCATCAGGGCTCGCCCTCTAACCGGAAATACCTGCAAATTTTTCCACGTTTCATGGAAAACCGGCGCTGCTGAAAGTGCTGCTTTAAGGAAATTCTAAATTTACAATCCCGTTTTCCAGACCCATCCAAGAAGAGCCTCCCACCCACCAGCTCAACCAGATGCACCTCCGAAATATGCCCCGGCCCAGCGCTCCGATCCCCGGGAAACCGGACAGCGTCTATGGTCGCATGCCGCAGTCAGGTGATTTTTAGGGGGCTTTCACCTGCCTAAGCCTAAGCCTAAGCTTCGGCCGTTGGTTTTTTGTAGCTTTTCACTCACACATTCGTGAAAATGGCTCATTTTTCAGTGTCCACGAATTCGATGGGGAATAAGAGTGATGAGGAAGCTGTTGGGGTGGAGCCATGGAGGGTAGGTCTCTCGCTCACTCTCTCTCGCGCTATCTCTCTCTTTCTATCTCGCTCTCTTTCTTTTTCACTAGCTCTTACACTCTATGTCTCTATCTTTCTTCCTGTCTCTCGCTTTCTCTCGTTCCAGCTCATTCTCTCGCCTCTCGCGCACACCTCTCTCCTCTTTCTTGCTCTCTCTCTCTCTCTCTCTCTCTCTCTCTCTCTCCTCCCTCTCTCTCTCTCTCTCTCTCTCTCTCTCTCTCTCTCGCTCTTGCTCTCTC